>JAODGC010000012.1:2591280-2607047 GCA_027574925.1 Ecitoglossa quadriceps | reverse complement strand
TGTTAAAAGCAAAGTGCGCATATGCTATGTCATAATATTGAAATAAAGCCTTTTAAAATATAGTAAAACCTAATAGAGTGAAATTTAAATAAAATAGGTAATAATGCAATTAATATATATTTATTTCAAACTTTTATTCTTGCTAAATGTTGAAATTCTGTCAACCTGTCAAAATAATCTTTCTTTTCTATAACCAAATAGTTTACTTGGTTTACTTGCTTATATTGCGCCTCAAAGTGCGCTGGACGCGTAAATTCGCGCTAATATTTTGCATTAACAGCGTTTTCATTTATGAGGAAGAATTCGGAAGAATGGAGGTCATGGAATTAACTCAGGAGCAGAAAGATCGTATAGAAAAGAATCGTCAAAAAGCACAACTGATTAAGAAAAGTAAATTGGTGTCTCATCCTTACGCAAAAACGTAAATAATATTCATGATAGTTTTTTTTTGTTAAGTATTATGCATTCAATTTGTAATAATAATTGGTATTGTTTGGATAGTTGTGATGTTATTTCTATTGATAAAGCAATTATCAAAGTTGGAGCAATCAAATACAAGGATACAGGAGGAGGATTTCTCCTTGAAGAAGAACCAGATCATATTGAAGAACCAGTAAGCATTATAAATTAATTCCTAGTACATTGTTGCATCATTTCCATAGATATCCTCTATTTAGGAAGTCTTAATTGAAAAAGAGCCGCCTTTACTTGAAGAATTTCGCCCTAATTGTGATCGCTGTGAGAAAAAATTTGCGACTTCCTGGCTCTTTGAAACATTTGGTTGTAATGTTTGTGATGAATGCAAAGATCCGGAAATACACCGTCTCATCACAAAAACAGAGGCAATGAAGGAATATCTACTCAAGGACTGCGATCTTGAGCGTCGTGAACCGCCATTGAAGTTCATTACTAAAAAGAATCCTCATCACAACAGCTGGGGTGACATGAAATTGTATCTACAGATTCAAATTGAAGATCGCGCATTAGAAGTGTGGGGGACCGAGAAAAAACTAGAAGAAGAAATTAAAAGAAGGGAAGAGAAAAAGATTGCATCAAAGGCAAAAAAATATCATAAGCAAATGAAAGAGTTGAGGATGACTATGCGGAGTAGTTTGTACGATAAAACAACAGCTGCTTCACATACTCATGAATTTGGTCCAGAAACTTATAATGAAGACGACGATAGTTACACGCATACTTGTTTAACTTGTAAATTCGTCGAAACTTTCGAGAAGATGTAGGGTGAATATGTCTTATATATTTACAATTTAACTGCCCGTTTATGTTATATTTAATATCTTGTGTCTATTTTTTATATTGTGTATTTAAAATATGTAATTATTAATTGGATAGTTTCATTTCTGATTTTATAGAATGAAAATATTAAAATAATTGGTTGTAGTACATTGATTTTATGTGCAGTGTCGCTTTCGTAGGACTCAGTCTTGAAATTTTGTTAGAAACTTGAAAAATTTAAGGTATAATAAAATTCTTTCGTCTTGTAGACGTTACTGATCCTGACTAATTGTTTTGGTCTGTTTTTCCAAGCCTTCTCGCTCATACTTTGACAACTCTGTCATTTTTCTAACCTAAAATATTCGTTTTCAGTGCGTTTTCCCGACGCATTTCGATTGTGTGACTTCCAAGTTTCAGTTCTTTGCATTTCTGGAATAAACTATTCTAGTCGAGTAAGAGAAGCGATTTTCTCCCCTCGAAAAGGTGTTGAGGTAAATTCCGCATAGATATCCGTATATTAAACAATAGCAATGGGTTCTAGTAGTAAAAAGTGCAAGGAAAAAGAAAAGGATCGCAGCGAACGCAAGCGTCGCCATCGAAGCCGCAGTCCTTCCGATGAGGAAAGCCCCAAAGACAAACGTTCTAAACATGACAAACACAGCCGTCGACACCATCACCGTGAGCGCAAGCACCGCGATAGTCGAAAACACGACTATGAATCAAATGGTAAGGTCATCAACTTGTCTCCAACCAAGATAATAATTTTCTTAGCTCAAAAACCAGTTTATCAAACATTTTGTTCATTTTGGTGTATAGATTCCGACGTGGTGGAAATCTCTGACAGGGAGGTATCTCCACCTCCAAGACATTCATCACCACCACTCAAGGAAAGATCTCCAAGTCCTGGAGTATCTAACAGTGGGCAAGCACATGAGTCTCTTTCTATTGAAGAGACCAACAAGTTGAGAGCAAAGTTGGGCTTAAAGCCTTTGCAGGTGAACACTGAGGATGCCAAAAGTGAGGATAATGGTAAGAAGAAGGATGAATGGGGTGAGTTCTACCATAAACCTGCAAGTAACATCACTCAGACTACAAAGTCAGAGAAATTAAAAACAAAACTGAGTACACACAAAGAAAAACATAAAATTGAAACCAAACTTGCTAAAATAAAAACTCTTGCTGAGAGTGATAGTGATGATGATGCCTCTCAATGGGTTTCAAAGAGTAGAAACATGGCGGATGCCAAGAAGAAAGCACAGAGGCAAGCTAAAGCTTTGGAGGAACTTGATGAACAATTTGGTGTCAGTGACATGATTGAGAAGGAGAAACAAATTAAGAAACAGAGAAAGTACACTGAGAAGAATCTTCAAGGATTGAATGTTCAACATGGAGTTGGTTCTTTCAAAGAGGGTAAAACTGTTATCTTAACTTTGAAAGATCAAGGGGTTTTAGATGAAGATGAGGATGTCCTGGTTAATGTTAACATGGTTGATGATGAAGTGTACCAGAAAAATAATGAGAATAAGAAGAAGAAGCCACAATACAATCCATATGACATGGAGGAACTTGATGAATGGGGAAATCCAAAGCCTAAGAATTTACTACACAAATACGACGAGGAAATTGAGGGTGAGAAGAAGGACATGTTTACAATTGGGTCATATGAAACAACAGCAGAAAGACAGAATAATGTATTGCAAAGTATTAAAGAAAAGCTGAAAAACAAGAAAATTGAGTGTTTACCTTCTTCAATTGGCCACTTAACTCATTTGGCTTCAGATTATTATAATGAAGAAGAGCTCGCAAGGTTTAAGAAACTGAAGAAGAAGGTAAGGAAAATTAGACAGAAAGAGAAAATACTCACAGCTGATATCTTACAAGAGGTCGTAAAGCAAGATAAAAGTGTAAAGAAAGAAGACCAAATGGATGTTGATCCTGTTAGCCGACGAGGCAGACACTCCGAAGAAAATACTGATGACTACAATGATCTTCAGATTAAATTAGAAGAAAAAGATGATGCTCTTGAACGTGCTCTGCATAAAGCTAGAAAACTAAAACAACGCGAAACAGCTGTCACTGATTTAATCAAAGACCACGTCGGAAATATCAAGCCAGAGATCAAAGAAGAACCAGCTGATACTGGTAATATCATCCTCAACACCACCGCTGAATTTTGTAGGACATTGGGTGATATTCCCACCTATGGCAAGGCAGGAAACAGGGAAGAAATAGACGAATTAATGGATTACGACAAGGATCTCATCAAATCAGACTCAGAAGATGACTGCCAGATCGTTGAAGAAGCTTCTACTTCAACCTCGAGGTGGGCCTCTGTTGACGGTGCGTCTTCTTCAGGGGCTAACGGAGCTGCGGGATCATCAGAACCCATCCTTGACGAGGAACCGGATGTTGGCACAGGTGTCGGCGCTGCTTTGAAGTTAGCTATGAGCAAAGGCTACTTAGACAAGGAAGAGACTAACAGACCGTCGAATACAAGACTTGCTTACCTTCAAGCTAAGCACTATTCAATAGAGGATAAGAATTATGGGGAGGAGTTTGACAGGGGAAATCGTCGGGAGAGGTACGCTGGACCAGTACAGGATTTCCGAGAGAAAGATACATTCAAACCGAATGTCAAGTTGGAGTATATTGATGATGATGGACATGTGTTGAATAGTAAAGAGGCATTCAGGTATTTAAGCCACAAATTCCATGGTAAGGGGCCTGGGAAGAATAAAATTGAGAAGAGGTTGAAGAAGAGTCAGCAGGAGGGGTTAATGAAGAAGATGAGCAGCACAGATACACCACTCGGAACATTGAACATGCTGCAGGCAAAGCAGAAGGAGATGCAGAGTCCGTATATTGTTTTGAGTGGGGGAAAGACGCATAGCACGTCGATTTCGAAGGCAAGGCGATAGATAAAAATCATAAATGAGGATTAACCCTTTAAGTTAAGAATTAAAGTCTAGTTGAATGAAAGACCACACCTTAATCTCTTCAGAGATTATCGTAGAAAATCCCACATAAATTAATTAGTTGCCCTACAGTGTTATTTCATAGTGTAGTAGATTCTAAGCTAAATATGAAATAAATTTATAACTAATTGGTTTAAACAAATCTATATGGAAATTAATCGAATTTAACGCTTTCAGGAGCATTAAACCTTTGGAGTAAAACGTCCATGTCTACATCCTGACCGCTCCTTGTCAATTCTTTTTGAAGTACTAATAGGGCTCTTTTACCCCCATCTTCCCATTGCTTTGTCAATGCCTCTAATTCAGCAATTCTCACATTTCTTTTCTCAGCCACAGATTTTATCTTCATTTCTTTCTCATCAATATCATTCATATAAGTTGTTATTTCATTCCTCATTGTTTCCAACTGTAACATTTCAAGGGGTGTAGTAACAGAATTTTTAGTAATGCTGTTAATAGAACTAGAAGACGATTTTCTAAGGCTTAAAGAAATCTTTTTCTTGATGGATGTGTCACATCTTGGGGCTTCTGAAGCTTCACGAATTTTTGAAAGTGGAACGTCATCGCTGTCAATACTTGACTTACTTGAAGCTTTCAAATCACTCTTAAGAATATTTATATTGTTCACCCTTTCATACTTTTTTTGAGAATAGGGTTCCTCTCTTTGTAGTTTTGGAATTTTATTATATATTATAGGTTCATCATCTTCACTATCTTTATCATTCAGAATTATTTTTCTCACAGCCTTCTTTGTCCTTTTTGATTGTCTTTTCTTTTTCTCTTCTACAGGAATTTGTGGTGTTAATATTGGGCAACCAGGAGATCTCTTATTACCACTTTTTGTTCTACGTTCAACAATATGCTCTGGAGTAGTTGGCATTGTTATTTTTGTTGTCACCTTTTTTTTAACAG
The DNA here is from genome assembly GCA_027574925.1 of Ecitoglossa quadriceps. Taxonomy (NCBI): domain Eukaryota; kingdom Metazoa; phylum Arthropoda; class Insecta; order Coleoptera; family Staphylinidae; genus Ecitoglossa; species Ecitoglossa quadriceps. Next base: position 2,601,924 of record JAODGC010000012.1, on the reverse strand, counting down.
GTGGAGCTAATACCTTTTGCTTAGGTTTTCTTCTAAGCAGTAGTTTATCATTTGTTCCATTGACACATGTCCCCTCAGCAATTTCTTCAATGCCCTTTTTAACATCTTTAGTTGGTAATTCAATGAATGCATCAGTATTCGCACTTCTGTTAATTGTCTCGCCTTTTGGTTCGCGCACATTCTTACCTTCTTCACCATTTTCATTTGGCTTACTTTTCACTACCTTTCTAGTTGTAGATTTTGCTTGAGTTGCAATTTTCTGGGGTTCTAAACACTTATTTTGTATTAAACCTTTTGTTAAAATTGGAATGTTAAGCAAACTATTAATATCCAACTGATTTGTAGAATCTGATAGAAGTTTATTTAATGTTTTACTTTCTGTTAACTTGGTTGTAATGGCATTATCTTTTTCATTTGAGGTCACTTCAATTGGAGTTATTTTTGTTTCAAAGCCATCTATAAAATCAAAAACATATTTTCATTAATTATTCCAAGACATTGTAAAACAATAGAAAATACTTTACCTGTGTGTTCTACTTTGTCTTTAGTACTGGCAGCATCTTCATCAAAATCAACTTTCAAGTTCTTTTTAACTTTATTTCTATTTCTCAATATTTTCTTGGATGAAATGTCTTTTTCCTTTTGATCTATATTGATATTGTCTAGGGATTTACTTGGAGTATTGTTGTACTTGGGATAGTTTACTGGCGATGCAAGTAAAGGGCTCTTAAAACGTTCAGGACATGGTCTAGCATTTCTTGAGAGACCTATTCGAGGTGCCAATCCAAGTGGTTTTTTCCCATCTGAAGCAAAGTTAGGTGTAAATACTTCTTTCTTTCTGCTCATTTTTTTCGTTATCTAAAAGTCATTATGTACAATAAAGTTGTTGTATGTTAGAAATAATAGAATATTTAGTTTAGCTCACATTATCACAGCTTTAGCCGCTAAAAAATAAAAATGAATTGAGGGTTAGTAACAAAACGAAAGCCGTTCATCAGCTGTTATAGCTATTTGAAAGTTCCATTTTAAATTTTGTTTTGTTCGAATAAATAGTTAATAATAAATGGTTAATATTATATAATTAGTGTTACGTTAAAACTGCAAGAAATGCAACACACTTCATGAACTCAAGAACTTTATCAAGTTCGCTTTATATATTTGCAAAATATTGTCATTTCTTGACACATCATCATTTTCAAAATTTCAGTGTTCAGCTCATTCCACCTTGTGCTCATCATAACATTTCACATTAATATCGCTTCATGTTCCTGTTTTTTTTTTAAGATCTTAATTTTATTGCTCCACTATGAATAAAAATGCATTAGCTTGTTCATCCCATAACACAATGCCATCCAATTCAAAGGAAGGCAACTCCGATCAGTTTATTGAAAGTGGAGGAAAATATGGCAGAAGGAACACATATAAGTGTTGTAAGAGTAAAAACCATCTGAAACTATCTAAGGAAATGAATTTTACAACTATAAATCTTTTCTGCCCTTGCAGTAAATGGGAAAATCATCAAAACAAGTTATGAAAACACAGCTTGTATTATAACTTATTTGCTCAGAGATATCTTCAAGCAAATATTCCTTCCTGTCGGCTTTCCAGAGTCAGTAAGTGATGATTATATTAGTTATCAGAAGTGGGATACTGCCCAGGCATTCTGTAGTACAATCACTGGGACTTTCACAACACAGAGTATCTTGAAAAGTGTTGGCGTTGGTGATGTGTCAGCATCTGCACTTGGTGCAGCAATTACTTGGATAATAAAAGATGGCAGTGGGATGGGAGGAAGGATATTTTTCACTTGGTGGCAAGGGTGAATATTCGTCTACAACAGGAGAAAATAAGTGTTATTAAAATGAGCATATTCTTTTAGTAATTCACTGGATTCAGAATGCAAATTCTGGAGATTATTTGCAGACATTTTAAATGATGTAGCACTAGCCATTGAGTTTACTTTGCCCTGGTGGAGTTTGAAATCAAGCTTGTATCCATTATGTATAACTTCAACCATGAAATCTATTGTGGGTGTTGCTGGGGGTGCTACAAGAGCTGCAATTACTCAGCATCAAGCTATTCATGATAATATGGGAGATATTTCTGCTAAGGATGGGAGCCAAGAGACATGTGTTAATCTACTAGCTAGTATTTGTGGGATCTTTTTATTGACTTATTTTGAGAGGAGTGAATAGTAAGTAATGAATTTATTGGGGAATCACTGGATTTGTAGGAGACGATTTTCTTTTTAGTATCTTAACTGTGATCTTTATACTTCTGACCAGTCTTCATATCTATGCCAATTACCAAGCAGTGCAGTCGTTAGTTTTCAAGCATTTAAACAACAGCAGATTTATTGTTGTTTTTAAAAGCTACTTACAGCATGATGCAGTTGCAACTCCAACAAGTGTTAATAAACTAGAACCATTGTTTGGTTTGCACGAAAATGGTAAGTAGTATTCAGGCGTAGATTTATCGACCATAAGGCATCTTAGGACCACCTTTCAGATATAAGATGTATTGAAAGTAAAAACATATGCCACCTTTTTCTGGGGCCCTTGACGAATATCCCATAGGAGCTCCGCCACTGTCCATCTGCACTATGATTGTATTTGCAATTTATCTATTTCAGTTCTGACTATATGTGGTTTCACTATCAAAATGGGTTCCTCCTTGAAAAGCCCATTTAAAACACTTCCTGAAGATCAGTTTAACTTAATAAGACAAGCGTTCAAGGGTCAAAAATATATAATCATCCCTGATATGAAGAAGTACATACTATATGTTGCATTTGATCATAAGCTGGACTCAGAATTGGTGATTCGTGGATACTTTCACGCTGTCATGCTGGGATTGGCATTATCACAGTATAATAATATTCCACTGGTAATTTATTTTTTTCCTATATTAACTTTTTCTACCTGAATATTTTCCTAGAATATGAAAACGAAAAGACAACTGCATCACGTCACGCCCATCCAAAGGCTGACTAATATGCTGAAGAAAATACAACGTCCTTTACAAACACGGGCATTTGTTATGTTCCCACTCGATGATTTCATCTCATTCAATGATTTTATGAACACGGAGACAACGAGTTTCTTCACAGCGCTGACAGTAAATAGTAAGCAAAGGCATTTCCCCGCGACCCGACAAAGGCGCCCGACATATAACTGCGAATATAAACAACAACAAATGTGGGGTTGGTGATCAGGTGGACTTACCGCTGGGTGTAAATAATGTGGCATGTATAGTGGTTGCGCGCTTTTGTCGGCGAACCCATTTGTTTTGGATTTATCATGATTGATTCTTTATGCCTAGATTGGGAATTGTCACGTAACTCTCTAAAACTTGGTGAATGGCGATGCAATCTTCTTGAAGGTGATACCAACATTATAGATCCGACAGCAAAGAAACATATATAATTTAAATATTTTTATAAATTTAATCAAACATTGATTTATTTCTTTTAATTTGTTATGGTGGTAAGACTTTCCTGGGGTGCAACCATTTACAAAATTGTAGAAATTAAGTTGTAGCGTCGTCTTTGGATCCAGTTTGTGACAGATGCCGTACAATGTCGACCCAATTCCATCCGCGCGGCTTCTCCCCTTTTGCATCGACGCGATCCCATTGTCGTCGTTTTTGTGCCTTTGTGAGTTGTTCTTTCCTCTCTGACTTCTTACTTTCCTAAAATTGGTATAATTATATTGTTAACTAGTAAACCTTTAGAAAGTCAATTCATACTCTCCAATAATGGAATGTATGATAGGTACCTGTTGATCATTTATTGTCATTTTATCTATATCACAAACCACAGACTCAGCTACCACTTGTTCTGGTTGCTCTGCAATAAGTTTATCAAACTTTTCTTTGACGAATTCAAACAAGGAGTATGTCATTGACATGCCTAAATATTGTTCAGCTTCTTGCTCAAGTAAACCAGATATTTTATCTTTTAATGACTGAATTCTAAAATGTATGTATAGAAATAGAGTGCCATAAAGATTAGTTTAAACAACTCACATATGTTTATTATAGAATGTATCCATATTTATATTAGGTTTGGTATCTGGATATGTTTCACTCCATCTTATTTCAAGAACAAATGATTTAATATCATCATTAATACCATACTAAAAGTTAATGCAATGTATTGTCATTATTTAATATAATTTTGGCATAATTATTATTTAGAAATGCCTTTTAAACCTTGTATTGGTGGATTGTTGGTGCCACTTGTTTGTAGCAAGTATCACCATCATAAATAGAGTTTAATACTTCTCTTTCCTCTTCTTGAAGCTCGGCGTTAGACATATTTACACTTCTAAGTATTAAAATTACCTAACTATATGTTCAATTAACACTGGACTAGCAATTTCTTATAACTTCATGAGGGTATTGAAGAAAATTTGCCGAAAATTCTAAAATACAGAGGAAAATCGAGAAGATCATGCGTCACCTCGATTAACCTAAATTTTTGTTTTGAATTTTAGTTTGGAGAATGAAAATAGAGGTCAGCTTAATGCAATTCTCATTTCCTCTAAAAGGTAAATTTCAAAATAATTTTCATTATATCAAAGAATTTATTGCAATCTTATTAGTAATATAGTATTATTGTAATTGTACAATGTGCTATTTTTTTATTGGTTTGCATACATTATTATCGCAAATTAAATTACAAGCGCATTGATTAAAGTTCATTCCTTGATGCCCACAAGTTTTATTTAAACCTTCAAGAAAAGATACATTAGTAAACACATGAAAAACACATGAATTAAAGCTTTTATAACTTACCAACAGTATAAACGCATGTGTTGCAGCATGAACAAATTCCGAGACGTTTAATTGCGCCTCCTGTTTGTGTGCAATCTTCTGGTAATTCTGGGCATTTGAAGACACAAGCAATACCACAAACAATCGGAACAGCAGCATTTGTGGCATTTGGTATGGAGAATACAATAGCTGGAATGACTACCCCACAAAATAATAAAGATAGTTTCATTACTTTCGTTTTAAACTGATGATTGCTTAAGTGGAAAGCGAAAATGTTTTCTTTAACTTAGCCTAATGGGTAAGATAGTTTATATACGATTTCTTTTATTATATCAACTAGGTTATATGTATTTATCATTCTGTTTTATTGTGTTATGCATATTATTCTCCTTTCTATTAATAGATTTAACTAGGTAAACGAATAATGCATTGTGTTTTGTGAATGTTAATAATTAGCACCTCTTTGAGTCATCTCTGCTCTTTGTAATGCTATGAATTGTTACAAATTAAAAACAGAAAATGCAGAATTCTATGATAGGTTTACCATCATCATCATCATCATCATTATCTTTGTCCTCATCATCATCATCACCACCATCTTCATCCTTACTTGTCTTGATATCTACATCACTACCTTCTTTTTCTGTGATTGTATCTGTACTATTTTCTTCATCATCTACATCTAAATCAGTTGTGTTATTGTTATGAAGTTCTATCTGATTGGACCCATCTTCATCTACATTTGTACGTGTGCTGTTGAAATCTTCATCTGAAGGATTGTGCGTATAATCTGGGATAACAAATTCATATTTTTTCAGAATATTAGTACCAGAGAAACTTCAAAGTGATGAATGATATGAAATTATAGGAAATGCTTTGATGTAGATACACTTCAAAGAAAGCTTTTACATAATTATTAATTTTAATAGTGCAAAATGACGTCAAACAATTAAAACTATGGCATAAAGCTGTTTATTGTTATAACTTACTTGTGTTAATCACACAACAGTAACATCCTTGAAATTGAAAAATGGGTTGATTGCATTGAGTAGTATCATCATACTCTTCCACATCTTCTGCATTTGGATGTCTCAGAGGACATTCTCTTACGCATCGCTGATTTCGCTCCTTCTGAATAGGACTGCTTATAGAACAATTGCAGAGAGTTAAAAATACAGATAGTAATATTAGTTTTTGCATGTTGCAAGACAAGTCAACACAATTAATGTTGTTAATTGGGGCTGAGACAAATGTTGCAATATTTATTATTTGTAGTAAGTAACATCAATTTATAGTGAAAGTATATGCTAATTTCGCTTTTTTTATATGCACCATCCATATCAATTATGATTTTTACGTCCTTGATTAAAATTACCTGCACATTATTACAATGAAACAACAAGTAACACTCTGAAATAATTATTTATTAACTTTACATGATAATTCAAACAAAGCTGTGCTTTATCTAATTGTGACAGCAAGAAAACGGTTTGTTCCACTTTAAAATAAATTCGTGATGTTATTTATCATTACCAGTAATAGTAACTTTCAAGTTAAATTATAGATATTCATCTGCATTAATTTCAGCCTTGTCATTTTCAGGAAGAGCTGCAGATTTCAAAACATTCTGCTTATGTGGTTTAAGGAGATGTTTGTTATACTCTCCTCCATTAACTTCTAAAACAATCACTATGAAGGTATTTTTATCCTTGTCCTCGGATTGATGCAAAGGTTCATCTCTTCCAACATCACCTTTTTTGTATTCATGAAAGAGATAACTCAAGTCATGTTATTCAGTAAATCTTCTCGATTTGTTTTGAAAACTTACCGTGGTTTATTCCAACATTGTGTGGATTAATATCGACAGGTGCTAATGAACAGAAATGTAACATTGAATTCAATATTTCAATATGAAAATATATTATTTATGGTTAAATATTAAACAAATGGATTGTTTCACTTTTTGCTATAAAATATATATTTTATTGTCTTGAAACTTACGCGTCCCGGCATTAATGCCGTAGGAAGTTGGTTCTTGTTCTGAGGAAATAAATAAATTTATTAATTAATATGATATTCAACTGGATTTATTTTTAATTCCAAGTACATGGTTTATGAGAGATTTTCATGCTGGAAAGACTTACCATCATCAGCATCGTCTTCACTATGGTGACTAAATGCTGAAACAACGAATACGTGAAATAGATTTTATTTAATATTTATGATGATGAAAAATACAAGTAAATATAATAAAATCTGAGAGAATTGTAAGGACTGTACGAAGAGGAAGACAAGTGTATCAAGCAAGATCAGCAGAGCAGACAAACAGAGGGAAGACAAATGAAGACAAAGAGAAGATTGGAAATTTGATGTTTCAAATATATGCAATGAAGAAAGAAACATAGCGATGAAATTTAAAATTTAACTCCTTACAAATCAACTTTAAAATTTGGAAACTATTCAAGCTATTCTATTGAAATCTACGTAGAATTGTAGTTTATAATAAAGTCAGTTTGTAAAGAAATAAAAAGTATTCAAATATTGCCTGCCCAAAAGTAAAAAAGTAAGATTTTAAAGTTATCATTGGTATTGTAGCTTGTGTGTTATTACTAAGCAAACCATATAAATTACATATTTAAAGTGTAAACAAGTAAATGTGCTGAGATATCAAATACAATTGAGGGAAGAGAAAAATCTCAGCAGACAAATGAAGACAAGGAAAAGATTGGTAAGTAATTTAATATTCCAAGCATATTCTATGAATGAAAGAAAATAAATGCAGACTCCAAATCTATTAGAATCAAGCACAAAATTCGGGAACAACTCAACTTATTCTATTCTATTTAAATCTACATAGAATTGTAGATTTTAATAGAGTTAATTTGTAATTTAATTTGTAATATAAAGTATTGAAATATTGTGTGCTCAAAAGTAAAAAAATGAATTTCTAACCAAAGCATGTAAATAACACATTCAAAGCGAGTTAATTTTCAAAGAAAACGTAGTGTTCAGCCATTGGAAAGCCAGTTGTACATATTTAATTTCTGCATCTTTATAATATATTTGTATGCAAAAGATACACAATATGTTCCTCTTAACAATTCTTAATAAAATTCCAATACTGAATGAAAAACTTAATAAGCGTCAATTTAATTTTTTTTAACTTACCAACTGATGCTCCAACCGGCTTAATCGCAATGACCGAACTGCTTGGGTTGGCTAGAAAATAATTTCAAATTAATTAGCTCAGTACTTTACCAACTACATAAAATGACTTCTCACTTACTTTCTTTTAAAGCACAACACTCGCACCCTTTGTAATTGAATGTTTCGCCTGGGCAATTATTCTCCTCTGTGTTCATTGCACTATCAGGGCATGTAGATACGCATTTATCTTTTTTTAAAATCTTGATCGAATTGCACTGAATGCTAAGCAGGGTAATTAAAAGTGCGGCGATTGAAGAAACGTGAAGCATATTGCTTTCGAATGAAATAGATCTACACCAAGTGTTAGTGGATTAAAGATTTCTGATGAAATGTCTTCACATTAAAATCAAATATCACTTTAATTTACCTTTGTTGTGCTTGATAGTTCCAAGATTGAACTTGATTGCCTACTGCTTATTTTGACACGGATTTATTGGGATTATAATAAGACATCAATCACATCTGAAAGTAAGAGGAATAATTATCAGTAGATAAATTATAAAAAAATGGATTTTTCTATTTATATTTATAATTGTAATCTATGTTTTATTTTATTTATCACAAGCAGGAAGTGAATTTCAAATTGTTTTACTTTAACTAATCTCCAAGGTTGATTTATTTTATAATTAAAGAAGGAAATACACCACTCTAATATTGCGGAACAAATTATTGGCTCTAGTCGATACCATCGACCAAACCATCATAGGAATAACCATCTATAAAGTACAAATGGCTTAATATCTTGACAAGATGAATTACTTTGAGAAACCTACCTCGATATAGTGGCACAATGTTGATTTGCAATATTGGATTTGCTACATTAAGTTTACAGTATGATGATTAGTAGGTAATAATTAGTTGGAATTGTACTTTCTAATAATTGGCTATTTTAAAACAAAATATTAATTTAATGTTACATTTTCTATTCTTATACATTTGCCACATATTCATGTTGCTAAAAGCTAATACTATCAGTACTTGCGAAGTGTATGTAACACTTAAAGTCCATTTCAATCACCATTTTATAACAATTATCTTTTTTTACTGGAGTGTTGACATCATTACATATTTGCAGATATTTCTCTTCAATAGAACTGCACATTTTGATGCATGAGAAAGCTGCAATCGAAAATAAAGACACGATGATTTAGCTCTTCATCTTGGGGTTCCACATGATGTGTTTAATAGCAATCAAGTATATTCAAACCTTCGTCCTTTTTGGAGTTATAATTTTTAAGTAGCGTGTTGATTGATGGAGGTGCTAGAAATAAATGAATATTAATCTAAGTATTAACTTATTTCTGGAAGAAGAAGATTTGCTTTGTGATTACCTGTTCTTTGCTTTGCCACCTAACAATTGATTGGTTATGGCTTAATTATGGTCCATGTTGTGATTTGTAATTTCATGAGTCATTCGATATAATTTAAATAATGGGAATTTATTTTTAAAAATATCATTTTTGTTTACTGTGAGATTATAATTTTCTTTTGAAATATGCCATTTAGATCAAGTTAAATTTCCTGGTATTTCTTGTTTGAAATATGATATATTACGTACTCATGATCAGGGTGTTGTTATTTTTTTTTTAAATTTAAATTTTGATAGATTACTCTTGTTTATTATGCTACCAAAACACATGAGCGTTTCTAAAAACCTTTGTTAACTATAAAATAATTCACACATTAATACAACTCTAACAATATTCAAATCTAATAGTAAATATCTTGACATAAAAGACAACATTAAAATATAAAAAAATAAAGTAAAAAACCCAAAACTCCTTAAGGAACACATCCAATCTCACTTTCAAACAATCCTCATACCTCTTCGGCTAATAACTTAATCCTCTAATCTTTAAAATATCCGTCTCCCGACAAAGAAACAATCGATGCCACTACCACTAATCACGATGATATAAAGCAATGAACACAGCAATAACATAACAATAACAATCTGATAAGATTCTTTAGTGTGAGATTATAATTTTTTTTTTAAATATGCCATACCTATAATTATGATCTTGTTATTCTTTTTTACGCAGAAAAATTACCTTGTTTTATTGTTATCCTACAAAGACCTTAATTGCCAACCACGAAATAAAATATTTACATACAAGTAATAATATTAACACAACTGGAACTATGTTCAAATCTACTAGAAAATATCTTGACACAAAAGATAATATTAAAATATATAGGAATAAATTCAAAGACCCAAGTTCTGAGGCTCGCAGGTTCAAATTCTCGCGAGTCCTCGGCGAGTTAAAAACACTACCTCAGCGGGTTTGGTAGAGAGCCATTAACCCTTAAATCTTCTCAATGAATACATCCAGTTTCACTTACAAACAATCCTCAAACTCCTATGTGTAATAATATAAATCTTAAGTTAATCTTTAAAATATCCATTTCCTGACATAGAAACAAATGAGTTCGTCACCCCTGATATTTTTAATAAAATACTTAATTTCAAAGTACATGTATCACAATTCATACAATTCCATAAAATCCATATAATTCTGTTGTTTTGTGGATACTCACTTGAATTTGTAAACAAACATTTTATGTGGATTAAATCAAAGCATTGTGAATTGTTGTCTTGCGATTGCTTGAGTAAATCGCTAGTCAACTGCGACTTCAGTGTGTTTGTCGTCGCTAATTATG
>JAODGC010000012.1:2576818-2589655 GCA_027574925.1 Ecitoglossa quadriceps | reverse complement strand
GTCTGGTACTCGTACCCTTCTTTGTATATCGATTTTCCTATGTGTTTTCTCGGTATTGTCAATGTTAAGTTTCTCAAGAAATCTGAAATAAGAATGAACTTGGACAGTGCTAGAAGACTGGCATTTAGTTTCATAGGCATGCTACAGATTACTATTTGCCAGTAGCATATATTAAAATTAGTATGTTCATATTGAAATTCAAATGAGTGGGACGGGACGGTGTGGTCATTGTCTAGAAAATAATATTCCCATGCCATACGATAACAACATAATACATACTAAATAATACTAACTTGAAATAATCCAAAATACAATGTCCATGTCGATGTCATTCCTGTGCAGAATATAGTGAGTCTTGAAAAAGAAAAGTGAAAGAAAGTTGAGACATGAATTTGAATTGCTCGTTTTAGATCGTTCACCATCGATAAACTCCGCATTCGTAGTGTTTTGTTTGCGTTAAATCGTTTAAATCCAAACGACAGCAAACTGCACAGAAACTAAACTCGTAGTGAACTGTGGTGCATTGTATGTATGTACCGTCTGCATAAGCCATTGAATTCGTGTTCGTTGTATTCTCTTCGATTCTCTGCGTGCTCAACGCGCAATCTGCTTTTGTGTGCGACATGCAGCTGCCCAGCGTTAGCCCAGCCGATACCACAGGAAAAAAACTCGTGGCTTGCAGTCGGTTGATCTTCGTGCGCATGCTACTGCTACTACTTTCATCTTTGTTATGCATACAGAACTCCGCGCGCTTCATCACACTCACACATCGCGCAAAGTGTGGCAACGTCTCCCCACATCAGTCGAACGTCGCAGTCAACGAAACCGTGTGCCTCCCAACCAGCTAGTGCAGCAGCACACGTCGTCGTCGTGGGCCGTGCCGTTGCTTCAAGTCACTTCTTCAAAGGTGTGTACTGTGCTTATTATTTGCAGTCGCCTATCCGATCGTGGAGTGCTTGTGCAGCGTGCTCTGTAAACACGATTACATCACAGACATTTTTACAAGAAAACATTTTGCTGGATATCAAACTGCAGGTACAACGTGCATCGTTCAACCTGGCACTATCGCAACGCAGGGGGGCTGCGAACCTGAGACACTACACGAAGTAACCAGTGACACAACATTACTTGCCTGCAACCCCAACTCCTTGAAGAACGTGCTGCAGTGTAACGAGCAAGGTAAGTCCTAAACTTTTCCATGAATTCGCCTTTGCAATGGCGTGCACTGATTGTGCATAATGCATGCACTTATCTTGATGTCGATAACTTGATTGCTCGTTTATACATATAGGTAATACATGTGTTTTGCCATAAGCAACGTGATAATAGCTTCTAGTTACAAAGAGGCGTGCTTACAGAAAGGAAACGTTTTGCGTTCGGTTTCTATTGAACCTTAAGTTCTGTGCTGCATCTTGGTTGCTCGGAGACATGTGATTTGCCAGCTGCGTGTAGACAAATTAACTCGGGAAATTTTTTATTACTCCAATCTACACGTTTAAATACATTCGTTTATCGGTGATAACGCTAACAATGGCGACTCTCCGTGTCATTGTTTACACAATGCAACAATCCTTATTAATTACGACCATCGCGTGCTAAGTTGTTATTGGTGATTAATTTCATTGTCACTGCAACATGTGCGTCCACAGTCATCAACTACAATACCTTATTTCACGATTGTAATTTCGCTGGGCGAACAAAATCGCTGAATGCATATTCAGAACATTGCAATAAAGGTATAATTTAACGCCTACATCCGAGGTTCTTATACAATATGAGCATAACGTTTCGTAATATGAGCTGATTTCAAGTACACATCAATCATTTACTTGTAGATTGGCTCACTTGGCTGGCCGTATCGATTTTCTGTGTGGTCACACATTGTGCATGCATATTTTACATCATTTTACCTTATTAAATGTTGTATTGTTTTGGGCTTTTGTTTATTGAACCCAACTGCAGTTTTGACAGTCAGCGAATTTTCCTCGTTACTAGACGCAATTACCACTACAAAAACAACGTTTGTTCTTAATTTTCAGTAGGCGATTGGCTGAAGGGAGCATGATTTTTATGAGGATGTGCTTTAGTATGTGTTGACAATTGTGGTACTTACACTGATGGAACCAATTTAGCTTCATGTCGCTTTATTGTTTCGTCGATTTACTCCGATTTGTTCTTCACCGATCAATTTGTCGACAACGTCGAGCTGGGACGCTATCATCGATTGGCATCAGTTAAATATTACATGAAGCTATATGACGACTTGATACACTTGGTGGCGCTTGGTATTAAACTTGGCTGCTACGATTATAATGAAATGAGAATGCATACTGCACTTAATTCTATACTAGTCGAGAATATTAATCGAAGCATCCAAGTTGATGGTACGGCATACGGACGTAGTTTGGATACTTGCCACTTGTTATCTGAAATATACAACATTTTTGCTTCGAACGGAGTGTTTAAGTTTCACTCTGTTCACGTTCCTCATGCTCCTTGTGCTTGCATTAATGAGATGTGGTATTTTTAGCGTTGCTATTGCAACAACCCACAGCTACCGTCTGGTGCGTAAGGTGAGAACACGTAAGTGAATTGGCAATTGGGCTTAAAAATGTTGCTGCGCAAAGAGGAAGAGTGGTAGGCAATTATCTTTATTTGGGAGTCCGGCTTATGATCTTTGGTTAATTTAATTTGCAATTTGATGTGATGAATGTTTCAGATGTACGTACGTGTTGTACTTTTAACATTTAATGTGCTCCCAACTTTTTCACCTACACATGAAGTATACATAGAAAATTGAGTAGGAGTCCTCATGCTTACCTTAACTGCCGTTTATTTTAGTCAGCGTTAATAAATTCTAAACAAAAATGCTTCCTTGCTATGTTTGATATCTGAGGACTATCATACTTTGCAATGCATTTTAGTAGAATATTTGCACACGACATAGCGCGATGGAGGTCTTATCGTTAACCAGATTTTATTAAAACAAACATACTTAATCTTCTAACTTTGTATTTGTGCCTGTACTAACACTCAATAATCTAATCCTTTATGTTGATATTCCACGGATCTATGGACCTCAATTTGAAAAATAATCACCATAAATCTAGAAATTTATCTATAAACACGTTAATTCATAAATCGAATTTTACGCAGAAGACTATATTCTGTATATCTTTAAAATCTCGTCTCAGTTTATTGGGCGCCGACGTGAAGTGTTATATTTTTAGATCTGTTGATTCAAAAGTATCAGTGGCATTGGTTTCGTCCAAATGTACAACTCTAAAAAGGTCTAAAATAAATAAGTCCAATGCACCAATATAAAAACGTCATTTTTATAACGTTGCTGTTGTTTCCTGGTCTATCAAATGCTATATAAAACTAGGCACATTTTACAATATTATTGTTTATTACTCGGGAGTTTGGAACACAATTTTGATTCGGTATTGTGACATTGCCGGGATTGATTTTGATTTATACTTGTGTACTTGAATCGCGCACATGCGGAAATGCGCAATATTGTGGTTTTCCTAAGCTGCATGCCCATAGACCGCAGTGGTGTGAGTGGATAATAGTTTGGTTATATATGTGCCTATTTTTTATATACTGTTACATATTTTTGCGAAATCTATGTTTCGATAAAATACTTTGCGTACTTCGTTAAGGTGGTTGTTTGCATTTACTTGGATTGTACATACAATGTCGTCATGCTCATCGTTGAATTAATCATCGCCCACGACACGACAGAAGATATAAAAATGTCCAGTCATTACCAGTCATCATCTTGTGCGGTGAATTTCTGTTTGTTGAACTCTCGACGGTCTTTTGATGTGAGCCAGCTGTGAACTTGGCTCTTGAGACTTACCAATGTTGGGTGGGGTTAAATAAAGTCTCTTAGGTATGATTAGATAGTAAATTGCGTCGATGTGTAATTATTTCCCATGCTTTATGCTTGCTTCCAAACTATTAATCCGTTTCGTTTAATGTTAGTAATAAATAATGAAATTTGAAAGTTGACCTCTCTGTATCAGGAGAAAATTCAAGACTGCATGCTGCAGTTGATCTTTCGATTTTTAAACGCCATGGCTAAAGCCTACTTTGCAAGAACCGTAAGTAGACGTGACTCAAGGTATCAGTTCCAAGTTGTTCTTGGATGTTCGTGGAAAGAAGTCAGCGTGCTTTATGTGTCACATGACGCATAAATAAACGGCTTGCCCCATGTCTCTCACTCACCCAGTGTCAATGTCAGAATTTTATCGTTATTGTTCTTCAACAAGCGACCACGATAAACACTCATGTGTACGGTGACTCCTTAATGCCTCTTTCAGCACGGCAAAGAAAGCCGTCGTTGTTTCACCATTGAGAATGATCAGCCTACAAAGAAAGTTGATACAACAAGCAATTTCCATCTTTGCTTGCATGCGGTGACACTATGGCAAAGTCGCACACGTGGTTATATTGTTTGCCTTAGCTCGCTTAATGCAATTAAAGTTGGTTATTTAAAGCCGTCTATTGTTGGCACAAGCACGCCCAAAGAGGTAAGAGTTCACAGGTGTTGAAGTGGAGTCAATGTCTAGTAGGTATGAAGCTATATTCGAGGACAAGTTTATTTGAGAGACCACGAAATGGCTGCGATAATGATATGATAATTTTAACACTATATTGTTATTTTTAGGTGAAACTAGTAACGACCTTTTACATATTCAGGCATCATTTAAAAATTCGCCTAACTTGTATTCATATAATTTGATTGATGTGATTCATCGAATGTACGCAATTGATATAAATCATTTTAATTACCCGTAGAACTTGAATCCTAATCAATTTAATGCTATTCAATCAGTAGCAATCAGAAGAAAGTTTGATGGATACTTTGATTACCAAGAAATGCCAATGTTGTGTATTCTGTGCGGTTGGCCTCAGCAATTGATTGTAATGATACGTCGTATCCTTATTTCATTTATTTGCATTTTATTCGAAGGCCCCAGTGGCGTTTCCAATCAACTCGCCGTTAGAACACCTTTTTTGTCTGGCTTTTGTGTATCATATCATTTTATGTACTATAAAAAGTATGCCTGTAGGGAATACCTTTATATCATTATTTTTACGGAGTAACAGAACAGAAGATATTTCCAACAGGTTCTCTTAATGTTTAGTGGTTTTACATCGCCGTTAACTCAAGACTTTCCAAAACCTGCTTCTTCATCTCAGATGTTTTAAGCTAATCATTTAATTTCTTTGAGGCAATAAAAAGATATGTAAGTATAATAAGACTTGGAAGAAATTTCTGATGAGTATTTTACAGTTAATTTTGTCTATGTTACTCCAAATATACTTGTGGTTTGGAGTTAATTATTTATTCATTTACCTAAGAAGCTCCGACAGTTAAACAATAGTGAATAAATCGGATTTAATTCTTTGCTAGGCTGTAATTATAATTGAAAGTTTCTAATTTAAATACTCTTCTTTGCGTTGTAATTATTTATTTATTATGTTAGTCTATAAGGAGAGTATTTATTTTACTTTTTCTAATTATAACTTAATTATAGCTTGCAACAATGAACTACCGAACAAACAGTCCAGCTGTGGTGGTCAAGTACGGTGTTGGCCTGTGAGTGGCACAGGTAACAGAACGCTCACAGTCACGCAATACGATACTGTACACCCGGTATACAGGTAGAAAATGGATAATGATTATGAGTATGCAACATTTAATGTATAGGTAGTTACGCTTCTTGTTAATGATTTACTAGGTAATGTTTAGTAAACTCAAACTGTTGATCGTGAGGAACGTGACCCAGTACAAGACAAACCTCCGATTTGCTTCCGCCTACATTACTTTACCTCAACCATAATCCAATAAGTATGAGGCACAAAGTATGTAATCATAATTAAGTATTTATGATTACATACTTTTGTATAGATGATTAGGCCATGAATTGACAAAAAGCAAGTTTTTAAGCGATTTCAAAATTATGTGCAATAAATGTTGTAAAAAGTAGAGTAGTTCATGTTTCAACATGCTCATAGCTTTGATAACTAACTTTCACACATCTAGCTCAAAATTGGTGATTAGAGAAATTGTGCAAACTACTCCCAATTAATTTGATACTCTACAAAATCTCAATTAGATTTCTCTCTATTAAAGTTATAACTTGATGGAGTAAGTTAATTGTTTTTGTTGGAATCCAGTTCCATTTTATTACTATAATACAATAAAATTTTCTGGTTTATATTCGAATTTTATGCTAAAAGTAGTAAAATATAGTGCGTAATTTACACCACCATCATTGTTTGGTTTTACACTTTTTATTACGCAGTTATCTAGTGCCAGCCATATTTAGGTTGCACAAGGTTGCGCTATGATTTAAATTTTCCTAGCTGAACTGATTGGAAATATAAAATATTTAAGTGTCCACAGATGGTCAAGGTTAATCAAGTTTATTCATACATTTGGGAGAAATGAACTTTAACATAATCTTTTGTTAATGTTGTAATATTGCGCCATGTTAATGATTCACTCTGTGCGCCGCGTTGTGCAAGGTACCACCCTGTGAACCAAGGTTCACCGTTGATGCATTTTTTTTTTGTGCTTTCAGGTGTAAGCCTGTGGTATTCTTGAGTTGTTGAATGTTCGCAACTATGCGAGCATGGAAAAATACAACAATGCATTTTCTATTCAGTGCCACATTCCCGTAATCAGTATGTTGCTTGTGACATACTTTTTTTTTATGACGCCTAACGGGGGCAATGGGTAGTAACCGCATATGAAGTTTAAGCCTTGAATAAATACGAGTTTGCAACGAGTAATGTAGCATTTACAAATTCCAATAAATTTCAACCTTAAAATATTGGTGCATATGCAATATCATGATATGCAGAAACATTTCCGAGCGCGCTTTCTCGAGCAGAATATACATTCAAGTAGTATTGCTTTGGATTTTTTACTGCACGAATGTAATTTCAACAAATTGTTTATGAGAATGATTGCGCCTGAAGTCTGTTAAGCCTTTTTGGCAAGTCATATAATTCACGACAAATTGGTGAAGCTGGTATGGAGCGTATTTAATTTGATCACAACTTTCATTTTGGTAATCATTATATTAAACGTTTAAAATTAGTATAAATTGAATGTGTTATTTAAATCACCGCATATGAACAGTGATCATGGTTTATTGTAATTTTAACAAATTTTTATTTGTTTCAGTTCGTCTATTAAACTTCCATTTGGAACGAAGGTTCCTATTGATTTTTATTCCTTTGTTGTTGTAAGTATTTTATTGGTTTATGTTAAAGCATTAATTATTTATATTTAACTTTAGTTAATGCATTAATAAAACAGGCTAAAATCTTGTGTTTTTAGTATTAATTATACATTTCCTGCATTTATAAAACGTTAATATATCTCATGTAACATCCGTGACGTTTGGCATTGTTGTATTTCGCTTGTCTCAATTTATAAACAGTTTATCTCAGGGCTCCAACAAAAAAATCCATTGTAAAATCTCAATTTGCAACACACCCGTGCATTTAAAATGTTATTTAACTAGTTAGTAAAAACGATTGCAACGATGCGTCCTTAGAAACGAGTTGGAACCAACAAAAAAACTTATTGCAATTATTTTGCCTTGGAGGTTTTTGTTGGAAAACAACTTACAGCAATTTATTGCAGCCGAGACAGCGATCTAATAATAGTCATTCATTAGCTTCCAAATTGCAATTCGAACTGTGTACCACGAATGTCAAGTTCAAGCGAATCAATACTTTTCGTAGATCAATCTAGAGCTTAGACTTACTCTATTACACGCAATGCGATGCCAAAACTAACAACGCGGATATAAATTGCGGCCTGGCACAGTGAGTTCCATGGGATTTTCAATTTTATCTCTTTAAATGATTTCTCTGTGCCAGTTTCGTAAATAAGTATTTTCGTCATTTATCTCCTATGCATGTTTGCTAATATTTTATTCGTACGTTATTTGTTGATTTTATTATTAATGGATATCATATCGTTTGTCCGTCTTAGGAATTGTAGCTTTCATAATATTTTACTGCACGTGGAATACAACTATAACAATTTTGACAAGTAAGGCATTGCATAAGATAATAATAAAACTGACCTTTTTAGTCGTGGATTGTGCATAATTTTAATAATTACGAAATTGATCTCATTGCAGTTTTAAGCACTTTGCTGTGCTACATTCTGCAATTAGTTTCAATAAGTTGAGAACCAGAACTGCAATAGAAAATCTTGCTGTGAATCAACTGATCCTTTCATTTTCTGTCGTAAATCTATATCTTCAGTCTTTCTTGGACCCAACATGTTTGTGTGTTGTGTTTTAAATAATGCAATTTAAATAATTTGAAGAATATATTTACGATTGAACAATGATGTGAGATGCATGATAATTTTACGTATTAAAATTCAGTGTAGGTAGGGCTGTAATTCTATTGAACCTTTTGTGTGATAGACTAAAAATTTGTTTTCTATGCAAAGCTCTTATACAATATGTGTACATATATCAAGTCGATTCAACTGCGATTAATAACGCTGATGTACTTCTGCTCATCAATATTCTGACAGCTATTTTCCTTTGTCACATGAAACGTGCAATATACTCCTGATTATTATCAATGCAGACAACTTCATGGGGACGTAGTAAACAGTATGCAATATCTAATCGTGCATCCAATTTATGGAATAATCACGAAATTGAAGTTTGCAATTGTGAGACACTTTGGTGTGCGCGGACTTGAACAAGAATTGCAATATGTATGAGCTAATAGACATTAGCATTTCCTCGTTTTCGCTTTCACATTGCATTTTATGCGTTTCCTTTATGAATATTAAATTATATTACGCGATATTACAAGATTAACATCTAGCTAAGCCAATTAACTTGACGTGACAAATCTACATCAAATTGAGTTAAACTGAATATCATTCTTGTTTGCAATAATATTATGCAAGCTTAATCACTAGTTGTGTACTTTTGATGTCAAAATGGAATTACATTTTAACTTGCGACCTGAGCAATCATTTCCTCATTTGCCTAATTGATCATTGTTCTTCTTCACTTCTAATTAAATCATTATAAAAACCTTCTGCGCAAATGAGACTCACGTTAATAGAATGGAAAATGAAGGAATGTTAGTCAAACGTGACTCATTGCAACGTTACCAAGAGTTTATCTTCGGTATTTACGCCACGAGCTATACAGAAATTCCCAACTCACTGTGATGACTTCAATTTGTAATTTTACTGTATTAAACAATATCACTTCTTAATGATTTGTATATAATTTACATGTGAGTGCGAGAGTTCGTTCATGTGCAGAGGCAAGTTTCCTAAAAGCCCACCTCCAATCGAATTTAATATGAATATTTAATTAATACCTGCCGTCGCGCTGATTCCACGCAAAAATACGAATTATTCTACTAGGTCGACACTTGAAACAATCTTAGTCATCGTCTGACTAAGTAACAAAGCTACCCACTTTTTGCAAATTTGAATTATATGATCGTGTTGTATATTATCTGATGAATCAATGCGGAACGCTATTTATCCACAGATTACAAGAATGACACATCTATTGCCAAATGTTTAGCAATCTGGCCATTGCATTAACCGATGCATAACGGTCTAGAAAAGGGAAAGTCAAGTGGACTGTAAAATCTCCTTTGCCAGATGAAATTAATGTTGGAAGAAACATTACAATGGCGATGACCACTCGATGACTTGCAGAAATAATTTAATTACTCTTTTCGCTTCACTTATTTTCTTTGTTACTACTAGCTGCTTACTAGAGCTGTTAATAAAACGTATTCAAAGTTGAAAATATTTTGAAAAAAAAATTAGTATAAAAGTGGGCCCAGTAAATGGGTGAGTTGGTTTGCAATATCGAAAACAACAGATTTCTCCATCGAGTAAAAATAGCCCTAACAAGTAGTTATATTGTCACCGGGGGGCAAGGACAGTGTCTATTTTAATATAATCAGTCCACCTACCTACTATGAAAACTATTGATTGTAAACATGATTCTTTAGGAAGTACGCAACTTAATCAAAATTTATAGTCAGTAATTTGTGATTGGACTACATAGATCAACGTAGTATTATACTCTATTTAAACTGAGTTGGCTACGTTGTTTCTTCTGTTTGTTTGTTTTTTTTTTTTTAGAAAAACGTTAATATCAATCGTCCTAATATCATAATTTCACTCTGTATAGACACGTGAGATAGTACTTGTTTCATAGTTAACCCAAGCAAAGATTACTTGTTTACTCTGTAAATTTAATTCAAATCTCTGGTACGTTTTTGCATTGTTATTTTTTTGTCAAGTTGACTTTTATTTGTTTATTATCTGTCTAAAGTGGATGTCTATTCATTTGCAGCGAGGGTCATAAACCTGGGGCGCAAGGACAATAGCAGCGCCGCGATGGTGGACTATTACCGAGTCCTCGAAGTACCACGCGGCGCCTCCACAGCCGAAATTAAAAAAGCGTAAGTTGCTTATTCATTTTGTACAGAACTATTTCATATAACATTGGCAAGGTGATTAATGCTGTAACGTTGGTTTCACCTATGTTTAGTAAATTAGTCACAACGATGATGTACGTAAATTATGCAGTCAGTTCAACTTGCCGCATATTCATTCAGATATACAGCTCCAAAATTAGAAAAATCTTATTTTTAGAAAACGCGTGAGGCGGGCTTGCGCTGAGTTATTTGTATCTAAGAGCACTTAACTTAACTTAATGTGCTATAGCTTTAACTGATTACTATTTATGCAAGTTATTAATTTGTTTGTAGTTATCGTAAATTGGCTCTAAAATGGCATCCAGACAAGAACCAAGACAGCCAAGATGAGGCAACAAAGCGTTTCAAAGAAATTTCAGAAGCATATGAAGTTCTGTCTGATGGTATGTATATAAATTATATATATTGCACTCAATAAATTTCAATATAAATTGTTATGTAAAAGTGATTGGGTTGTATTTTAACGGGTGCATTCAATTATACAAACAGACACAAAACGCAAGATATATGACAGCAGATCGTCACAAAGGTCAAGCAGCAGTAAATCGTCACGTTCGTTCCGGAACTATTACGATTCGCATACTCCCTTCCACCGTTTTTTTGGTACATGGAACATTGCGTTTGATATGTTGTTTTGGCCTTGATTTCTTGTGATAATCATTTTAATAATATTTCATTTTGCTTCCCACATTGACCGTACATGTCACATGTCAATTTTCTAATATGCAAGACATTAGTGAGACATGAAGTTGACCTACTAAGTTCACTGATCTCTATTATCTTTTTCTGCAACCAACACAATGTTTAAATTTTTACAGAGAAGAAACGTAGGGTCTACGATCAATATGGAAAGGAAGGTTTGATAAATGGTGGATCCACCCGACGAAGCCGACACACTGAAGACGATTTAGACTATGGTTTCGGATTCTTCTCGTTCAGAGATCCGGAGGATGTCTTCAGGGAGTTCTTTGGGGGATCACCATTTGCAGATTTCTTTGGTATGGCATTTAATGCGTTTGATGCGTTTACAATTTAACTTCTTTCTTGTATTGGGATGAGTTTACTGCGGCACAGTAGTGTAAAATATAGCAGTCACTTGGTAACCAACGAATCACTTAAAATGTTTAATTTAAATGCATTTTTAGATTTTCCATCAGGTGGTCATAGTAGTCATCGTGATAGACGACGCAATCGTAACTCGCACCCTTCAACTGCCATCGCATCTCATCTCTTTAGCCCGTTTTCAATCAATCTGGGTTCAAGCATTATGGATGATTTCTTTAATGTACCCAGCACTGGTGGCTACAGTTCTTTCAGTACTTTTAATAGTACTTTCTCCAACGGTACAGGTAACGTGAATATGAAGCGTACGTCAACATCTACAAAAACAGTTAATGGGAAGAAAATTACTACTAAGAAGTAAGCTGTTTGGATGCTTCATAAAAACCTTCATGTAATTGCTAACATATTCCTTTACATTTTAGGATATACGAAAACGGCAAAGAAACAATCATGTCGTTTGTGGATGACGAGTTACAGTCGAAAACAGTCAACGGCGTTGCTCAGAGCTTAGTAGGGTACAGTTAAAGTCATAGACTGCGGATGCTGCGTAAATGTTGAACGTTTAAATGATTTCGGCTGTCATAATGGCAGGCCTATTTCACTTAAGCATCTTAAATTAAATTAACTCTAATGCTCACAGATTTGCGAAAAGCACGTAAAGATTTAACCACTTTTCCAATAACAAATACTGAAGAATTAGCATAAGCTAAGAAATTATTACTTCTAAGCAAGTGATTTGATTTTGCATTGAGAGTTAATTTATTTACGTCCGTCACAATTGTTTTCATTATTATTAAGTTTATTATTTAATACTGAATCGGATGTGGTTGACAGGATCGATGTATTGAGTTAGTATTAGCAAGGCAAATCTGCTCAAAGTTTGGTAATTTTTCAGAAGCAACTCAAGATTAATGGAGAAATAGGGTTGTTCTCGAATAGAATTGTCTGCGAGCGATTATACTGGCACTACGTTAATAACCATATACCAAATTATAACTTACATCATATATTAAATTTTGTACCAGTAACATTTTCATGTCATAAACCGTTGCTTATTTGCTAAAAATGACTTAATGTGAACTTAGTGGTTTACTATTTACAGGTCGTATAACTTCAAAAAGGTACGATGTTTTCTTTTATTTCTTAATGTTTGACTAAATACTTGATAATTAGGTTTAAACGGTACTAGATTATTGCCGAATAAAATACAAATTTAATTTAGATCATAAGCGGATG
>JAODGC010000012.1:2540167-2570315 GCA_027574925.1 Ecitoglossa quadriceps | reverse complement strand
TTTTTTTTTTTTTACTTAAACCTACTTAACTATAACCTAGGTACTATATATTATATTTTATATACAAAAAAATGTTCTTAATATAGGAAAGAATAAGGCAGACATCTATGAAATTATTCCTATACTTTATTTTCTTTAGTGTTTAGTGTCCAGAGGATCGAATTGAAGACGCTAATTGTTAGATATAATAATTTATCCGATATTGTTTAACTTTATATCCTGGCATTTCTGATATTTTAAAAATCATAATTTGAAAATAATGTATGTTTAGTTGCCTACCTTAGTTCAGCATTAGCAGTTTTTCGGAATTGGGGACAATAAGAAATTGAATATCATACAACTAATCCAACTCACATTCATCTTATTCTAAATCACAGCACAGTGCAGTATTCTTAATCTAATAAAATGTGGTTAATATTTCGATTCCATCTGGCAGATTCTCAAAGATGATCAAATTTATTATGAAGATATTAGTTGATCAACCATGTAAAATTGATGTCTATTAGAACACTTTTTCCATTTTTCAGCCCGAATGTAAAGCAAAAGTCGATTTAAACGTTTGCGATGCAGTTCAATTTTCCAATTCATTTGACACGAGACGACTGCTTTCCAGCATGCGACCATTTTTAGTAACGCAAATGTCAGTAAAATACGGTCAAATAATCCCCGTTTATGCATTTCTGATGGAGCTGCGCGCTTGGTAACATGAAGGCAATCTTAGGCGGAAATGATGAAATG
This sequence comes from Ecitoglossa quadriceps, assembly GCA_027574925.1. Taxonomy (NCBI): domain Eukaryota; kingdom Metazoa; phylum Arthropoda; class Insecta; order Coleoptera; family Staphylinidae; genus Ecitoglossa; species Ecitoglossa quadriceps. Next base: position 2,569,577 of record JAODGC010000012.1, on the reverse strand, counting down.
TTCTTTTGTCACCACAGGAGCGTTCATTTTCCGCTCGGATTATCCGGCCGATAAAAAAGGCAGCGGGCGAGAGTGGCGTGCACGGCACCATGAAACTGCCGGCGCGGCAAGCAAGCGGACTAGTTTGTTACTTGTTTTGGGTCATTTAGCAGATAAACGTTATGCAGGCGGAGAGGTCGCCTGCGACGCCGCCCAGTATTGCGATGGCCTTAACGACACCGCGCGGTCCTTTAACGGTCCTTCCCGATGCCACCAAGCCAAGACGGCATATAGTGTAAACGTCGTTAAATAACCCGAGATTTTAGACATTTTTTCCTCCGCTCACAATTCCTCCCTTGGGCGTTTGAACACGTTAAAGGATTTTCTTTTTTGCAGCCACGTTTGACGGTGTTTTGTTTAATTAAAATTTTCCAGCAAGGAGTAAGAATTGCGTAGGATACCTTAACAACTATCATATAATTTACATATTCAAAAAAGTTGCGGAATTGGCATTGAATTAAATATTCAGCATCAATATAGCAAAAATTAATATACTTGTAAATATGTCATGAGTGGACCTCTCTTAAAATGGATTTTTCTCCTAAATAAGATACTCATTCCATTGCAAGCTTGAACGTTTAGTGCATTTTGTTTCACGAAGCGTAATGGAGCGTCTAACAAGGAGTTCGCCGCCACACTGGTGACCAGGGGACCGGCAAATTGAATCGCCACTGACTGCGCTATGTCTTTTTCCAACACTTTTCTGCAGATAGCTAAGACAGCATTAAACTGCAGTGGGGTTCTATTTAAACTAACACTAGGGCAGTTTTGCTAACATCCTAGAGATAGCAAACTTTAACCAAGATAATTATGAGTTGTGTATTGATATGTCATTTATTATTATTACTGATTAGAAGGGTGTTTCAAGTACAGTTAAGCAACAGTAAGGTAGACAACCAAACGCACACTATTTCAATGTCACATTCTAAATATTTTAGTTATTTATTAATTAAGTCTTTTTTTTACGACTACGGAGTGTTGTGTTGCTAGGAATTGTATTATTACGTAATTACACGTTACTGGTAGACAGAATTCCAATTGATCCCTGTATCTACACATACAAAGTACGAAAAAAAAAAAAAGGAATCTATAAAACAAGCGCAGCGACGAATCAACGTAACGTGTCTACCTAAATGCGTGGGCATTATGGGAGCGCGACTCATCTACCTATACAACGCGACCGCCGCCGTTACCACAACCGCCGACAGCCGCTGCGTCGAGAAGCGAACATAATGCTCGCTTCGTCGGCGTTTCCTAGCAACCTGACGAAACGTGCGCGATAGCGGGCCGGGCGACGACCGGGGGCGGCTACATGATTCAACGCCGACAAAATAGCAGTGAACATTTCTGTGGCGGCGGCATTGGCGCTATACTAATTACAGCGGTAATTAGGATAAGCTCGGCACGGTTAGTTAGCTGCGCGCTTCGAGCACAGTAAAGACGCAAAGGATGTGCTCTCGCTTGCTCCCCAAGGTGTCCGCTCATCTGATGGCATGCCATTGTTATTGTGCGCGCATTGCAGGGCGCGCCAAGTGCGAAGAGTGACGAAGCAACGGAGGCGGCAATCGAACAGGAGGACTTATAATTAGTTCGAGTTATATAGACCGTTTATATTGTCGTGAAGACGATAATTGCCAACTTTATCTACTTTGCACGCTTAACCCCTTGTTCGCATGTTGTCGCAAAGCCAACAGCTTCCTTTTCGCAGAGCGGGATGACCTAAATCATGTCTTCTTCCTTCATTCGAAGTTTTGATTATTCTACATCTGAATATTCATTTTATATTAGAGCGTAATATTCTTATCTCGTTGACGCATAAGTAGCAGGAAAATCAAATCAAATGGAGAATTATTTTGAATAAATAATTATTGAAATATCTGGGTTACCTTCGGTTGGCTTCATTGGATCTGACAGCAGTTGGAGCTAATATTACCAACCGAAACAAGCGTACCAACACACTACAAAATCTGCTGACTGTGTCAGTAAGAAAAGCATATATTAAATAATTTGGCATATCAAGAAATTCCAGATGTTACAGTTTTACGAAAACTTATTTTCTTTCTGATCTAAAAAGCAAACTGAGCAACTTTCGTCTGAAGTCAAATTATATTGCATATCAATAAATATTTATTTAAATTGGGATTTTAGATAAAAAACATGTGTAAATTACACTACACAACAAATGAATAAACAAATCTAGCGCCGGATTTTTGTTTGTAAAATTATAAACTAAAAATCCTCCAAATTACAAATCTGAAATCCATTCATCTGTATGTAATTGATTTTGGGAGGCAGTCTTCCACAAAAAAAGTTTTAAATGATTTTATTATAAACCAAATCTCTCACGAGATCCAGATTAAACAAATACATAGATATGTCAGATAGATATTATAGAAAAGTGGTTGTTTTAATGGATTTTTACTAAGTTGGCGTAGAAACTTTTCTAAAACTAATTGCAGAATAAGTTGCTTTAGTTATTGAATGAATTGGATTTGTTTTAAAGCACTTATTTTACGAATTATTGTACTTGGGGTGGGCTTGGAAATCAATTATCTACATGAAAACAGAATTCCAATTTATAATCTGGCTAATTTCTACTAATTGGTAAACAAAAGTTCGATGTTAAGGTTCATGTTGAACAAAGGTACCTTTAAGTAATTTTCTTGAAATTTCTTATACATATTTTTAAACAATTAAGCACACAATGAAATTATAAACATCGATAATACGGAAACAACAATTAAAGTATAAATTGAAATCTATTGCCATTGAGATTGGCGGTAGAAATTCATCGCAAAACATACGTCTTCTTAAATACAAGACGCAATTAATTCAGTTTGAAAGTTAATTTATTTGTGTACACTTGGTTGCAGCAGCAGCAGGAGCAGCGCGGGTGCTACCGCAATCTGGAGGAAAAGCGTGCCTGGCACCGCTGTTAAAACGCTTTGCTCGTAGAGTAATCACCTTAATTAAAATGTTCCGTGCAAACTAACCGTGCCATACGTTAGGCGAGAGATGCTCAAATGCACACCTTCCTGCGACTGCTTGCGGATTTCTCCGCACACCACACATCGAATTGATTACGGTACAAGATTGCGTCCAATGTTTGCGGCCAACTTTACCTATTACTTTGGCTATTGTGCGATTTGTTTACGCGCCCTCGCATCCAGCATCCTGTGCGCTGCCATAGTGTACCACTAGTCAGAGGGTACAAAGAAGGAGTGCTGGAGCGGTTAGCGGAATTTGTCTTACTCTTAAGAGAAGCGGGCTATATTTATTTCTCTAATTAGAGATTGTTGGCAATCTCGGGACACACTGGGAACAACCAACCGACTGCCTGTAAATGGTCATGTTTGGCTAGTAGATAAATGGACGCGGTAGGAAGCCATTACTTTACTATCATTTAATCCTTCAATGTCTACTCGTAACAGTAGTAATCACATTGCGCATGGATGCTTTAATTAAGAGGATTATCAAATTTTAAAAAAATTGCGTCCAGCAAAAAGTCACTTGTAGCGTATTTTCGAATAAGGTTCTTCAACAAATGTAGTAAAAATTTGTAGGTCTATCCACATACCATTTACCTGTTTTGGGAGGATAACTCAAAGAGATCAACTTTTACTATTACTATCTTTAAGAGAATTTTTCAGAGTTGATTGTAATGATTCCGCAATAATTTTAAAATATTCACAGCATTTTGCCATGTTGTCACGTTTCTTTTAATTGACAGCTCGACTGATCTAACCTATTTTAGAAGAAAAAAAATTGGAAAAAATTAAATTGTGCATTGAAATTCATCAGTGCAAAGATATTTTTACAGTAATAAGCTAAATATTCTACATCAGTAAATTTACTACCTTTATTATTTCCTATGTCATCCCTTTAGAACATTTAAATAAACGTTTCATTTTTGCTAGCCAGAAATAAAAGAACAGCTGCACTCAGAGAATAAACTGCCATGGTAAATTATGACTTCTAACATAACCGCAAAGGTTTAAGCACGGAACTTGGGTGGTTTTTTACACAGCACGTCTAATTAAAATAAAAAGTGTAATAGCGGTGGTGGTGCTAGCCGCGAGTGAAACGCACTCGGTTTTCCTGCCAATTCGCTCCTATTGCCATCTTCTTCGCACGGGTACTCCAATGCCTTAATATAGGCTGAGAAGGAACGAATGGAATATTTTCACTATTCCTATGTTCACCCGCCCGAGCTGCTGTATACAGGTCTCCATCCAGCAGCAGATTCTTCCCCATCAGCCAGTAGCCACCAGCAAGAGTGGGAGCACACACAGCCGCAAATGCACACATCTCGGTTACAAACCGTCGCAAATATTTGCAGAACTCCGCTCACAAAATTAAGTGGAATTGAAATGGACTCCCAAGGTAAACTTGCCTTCACCGCTTGTACTGCCAATCGCGTGTGTCTGTGTGCAGCCCCCAAAGCTGCAGTTTCCACTGTTGGGGAGAGTTGCAGATGTGGCTGCAGTAAATTCCGGCAAGCCGCAAAACGCGCGGCACTTGCTTTCTACTTTTGCTAATATGCATTAATAGATCGTGACGCACGTTCAAGTAGTCTGTCGAGATCGAACCGAGAATAAATGGACTACTTGGCTAACTGAAAGCCCAACGAATATTCAATTAAAGAAACAAGATATCGAGATATGTTTTCAATCAATATCATCAATTGAGTTGAGAGACATTAAGATTTAAAATAGCAGCGAAGACGAAAAATTCGATAAGTCCTTCTTCAGGAGGAGAAGGCGTTTGAAAGCCACGGAATTATTGCAGAAGAGTAAATTGATGCGATTGATGAGTCAATGAGTGTGCGATTGCGTGCAAGAAGCGGGGGCGGTACGCTTTTCAGATTGTGCGCGACGGGTTGCTGGTGTGTGCGCTACTTGGCGCGCGGGCGACGCGATTGCCACGCGACCCGTGTAACAGAGCGGAACTAAACTAAATTGAGATCGTATTAGGCGGCGGCGGCATACAGGCCTGCCGAGAGAGGTCTTATTGCGCATATAATAGACGCTGTTTGTGCTGTTTAACCACTTCCCGAAGCGCACACCCAGCAAGGCGTTCGAATTAGCATTTTAGACGCTCCCGTTTGGATTTTCTCGACTTTGCTTTCTCGTCTTCTCCTTCACACTTGTTTCATGCCCTATACATTTTGCCTTCACTTCCGGATTCGCTCTATAATATCTATGATTTTCTGTTTGCGTTTGGGGATGAGGATTCTCATTACAATTCCATTTCGAATCGTCATGGTGTTCAACTTCTACCGGTGCAGATGTACTTCTTAATGTATGCAGGGATTTCACATGCCAACTCTGAGGACTTTAGATTTTTGCTTTGGTAATGTACATGATTTTAAATATGGACGAGTTTCAAGTGAATAGAAATCCTTGCATAAATCTAGTGAAGTTGTAAACATGGATTGTTTTGAATATGACATTACTACCATTACTTCTTATTTTTATGCAGAAAGGGAAGAATTATCGTTGAGGTTATACTTTCTATTTCTAGTTATTCACTTTTTGTGATTATGGTAAGAGTAAAAATTGCCATAACTCAATTTTTTCATTTCACTTTGTTACCGTTCTAACCGCTTCTTTACCAGTCCCGCAACCAACCTCACACAAAGTATTCTCTCCCCAACCTCAAATCAAACTAACCACCTGTTTGTTGTCTGTATATTATAAATAGCTAATGGCACTTGGTTTTTGCAACTTTCAGTTCACTACTTATAGTTAACAACAATAAGGAACTGGTGACCCACCACCCACAATCCAAAATTCTCCATTCCCCAATTGGTTTGTAATACAAGTGGGTTTTTTGGTGTTCAATAGTGAGAAGGACCTGAAACATCCTGTATATATTGAATATCATTTTAACTCCCAATAGGTTATATCGTCGAATCCCTTCCTCACTTTCAGTTGCGTCAATTCCCTGCGGCTTGTTGCCTTGTCGGAGCAGCGATATACGAGTTGTAAGCGTCTCATTTGTCTAACAGCTGTTCACATATCATCAAATTACGCCATTACGAGTGATTGTCGATTCACTGCGGAGCGCTCCAACCCTCCGGAGGATGACCCTCCGCTAACTTGGTGGATAGCGTCAAACAAATTAAAGCGGTAAAAAGGGCACATTGACTATGAGCTGTTTGTTTTGCGTGGTGCTTGGGTGTATTTAATTCATAATTTGTTAATTAAATCCCTCTAGAGCGCCACGACATATGTAGATCGGCAAATGTATATTTAAAGTGCATTGCCACGATGGGCGCGGGTCGTATGCTTGGTGAGATTCCAACGAATGCAAACAGTGTTGGCGATTTTTTGCGTGCATCAATAAGAATGAAATGAATGCAAAAATAAGTCCGCCTGCTGCTCTTTGAACTATCCGACTGTGTATGATGCACATGCTAGTAATGCTACATGCACATTAAGGGTAATTATTTTGCTTCATGCCGAACAGTTGCAGTTGGGAGTCGTCTCATGGTCACACACTTGTGCGTACTGTTGACACACTCGACAGGCTCCAAGTTAAGTGAAAATATATTAGGGAATGTCGTTGGTTTCCATCGGAACTTTTCATCTGTGGATAATAGAGGCAGAGACATTCAGATTAATTGCTGCTTGCAATTAATACTGATGCGTGTGATGTAATTGCTCGTCTGACAAGCGAACTGTAGGTAAGCCTGATCTGTAATCCACACAAGTTGTATGCGGCAAATTAGACGCCAAACGTCGTCGTTGCGTGGAACGCGCGTCGATTATTGTAACAATGAGCGGCTTTATCACGTGTTTCGCTTTAGTTCCGGCAGCGCGCGCGCTTTTGAGCCGCAAAGGCCGACGACAACGACGCCGCCGTCGCAGCAGCCACCAAACGACTCTTAATTTAAGTGTTTCCTGTCTGAAAATAAACCGTGCTTCTCAGTGGGGCTAATTAAGCCGCGCCTTTTGATGGTGTGAAGATCATTCGGGCGGCGGTCGGCGCATTTTATTTTAAAATGCTGCCCCCTTTGTGTGTCGCCGGCTAAATGTCGCTTCACAGATGACAAACAATAATGGCACTTGTTTTCGAAGAATTTTAATTTAATCGTTTTCGGTACGCAAAATCAGAAAATAACTCAAACATCAAACGCACGGCATTAACAGCAATGAGCATGGCAAAGGCCGCGGTTCATGAAGCGTTAAATATATTCTAATAAGATCAAAAGCCAACATGGAGTGCGGGCATTTGTGCGCCTGCGCAATCTGTGGCAGCCATCTTGGTTGGCGTCCTGTCGCACACTTGCCAATGGCCGACGTAATTATACGCTATTATATTTATAATGAATCCATAACATGTGTGGGGCATGATGTATAATTTGCCATAATTTGCCCATTTATTCACACGTCACATCTCGCTTTGTTGCGGCGTTGGTGGAATTGATTTCAGTATCCATCGGTTGGAATGAAGGGTCGCTTTCAAATCGGAATTAATTTAAATGTCCCCATCACATTCACTACCAATCGGCATTTTAGCAAATTAGTTATTACTATAGTCCTACTGATTAACAAACGCACACATTCCACCAAAAGTTACCTACCACTGACAACAATAAAATTATATTTTGCTCGCGGGCAAAGAGAGAATCGAAATAAGAAAAGTTTATATTACTCCCAAGCTCAAGGCTGGAATCCATGAAAATCCGAGGACACTTCATTACGACTTTATGCCGCTTAATATGCGCCCTTTTTTGGCCTCCAAGTTGAAAGCAAATTTTACAAGTTTGACTTGATTGCAAGTCGTAGAAAATTTTTATTGTTGCTTGCCATCAAATTATCTCATCTAGACTTCAAGCAACTATTCAATATAGTTGCCACTTCTTTTGAGTGCTTGCCCAACGTGTTACACGTAAATGACCAGTTTAATCGGTTGATGCTGAATTATCCACCCTGCGCATGCCAGCATCTAAGATAAATTACTTTTAAATCGGAACGCAGCGCGTGTTATACAAGAATGGTTATTTCCAAACACCATCTGTGACTAACCGATTTAAATACGCTTTAATTCTGCTTGTACCCCAATCGCGTGCGAACGGAGTGCACACATAATTGATCGTGATTACGGTCGAATGATTCTATTCCATATATATCGTAGCAGCACACTTGACACGCGTGCCTTGCGGGTCCTACCCTTGCTGGATGTTTGCATCGCTTTCATTGTCTATTACACAACTTATTACCCTTCAACGAGTATTTAATGTTACGTATCTAAAGCTGTTATAATTTGAGAGTGAAATAAACAATACGGTAATATAATTATTAATTATTTATTCAACGTGGACGAATTGGTTTAATTAATCGTTAAAATATTACTGCATTTTGCTTGGCTAATTAACAACACTTACATTCTTATTATTATTGAGAATGTTTTTATTACTTGAAATATTTGAATTATATAGAACCATTGACATAATCCATAGAAAAGTTATCAGATTACTACAACTGCTCATGTTTGATAATGTTACTCAAGCTGTGGATAATTCAATATTAATTAGTTTGGGAAAAAACCCTAACCTAACCTAACCTAACTAAACCTAACCTAACGTAATCTAATTTAATATAACCTAAGCTTTAAAACAAAAAAAATCATAAAAATAAAAAATAACTTTGGCAATTGCAGATTCATTCGAATGCAGTTGTTTTGACATGGCTGGCTGAAAATCAAAAACAGCATAAGTGAGGTTAAAGGTGTAAATCTTTGTATAATTAGATAAATACATACATGCACCGTAGTTGAATTGCTAAGGTGTCTGACAATAAAAATGACAGTAAAACATATATTTTGGAGAGACAACTGCAAATCCTGCCGAGAGTATATTTAATAGAAACCTAATAAGCATGGAGTGAGTTGATGTAGCATTTAAGTTACATACTTGAGTTCCATCCTGAGTTGCTTTTAATTACTTATTTCATTCTTTCTACTCTGTTGGAATGGTCCTAATTGAAATATTATCAAAGTAGTGATACTTGTGAAATGTATTGTACCAAGTATTAGATATTGATTAATTGGATAGTTAGTTTTCAACTATTTTAATATACGTAAGCAGAATAAATTCTCTAAACAGCAAATGATAATTAATTTTCCCATATGAAAACATGTTTGTTATAAATATGAGCACAAAAAGTCATCCTTGAATCTATGATGTTGTTAGCTCGTATTATTAGATTTAGATAGCGTGGCAATCATTCTCTACTTTTGTATCAGTTTCCTCCACCTTTTTCCCTCAACCGCAACCGTTGATTGCGAAATGATAGAGATTGATATGGGGTCGGCGCGCGTTTCTATTGTATCAGCATCGCCCGTGCGGGAGAATGGCATAATACAAAATCAACACAAGGCACGAGGCGTCCTAAGTAAATGAAATGCAAAGCAAAACCTGAAAATCAAGAGGGTAGTGAAATTATGAAATAATTACAAGGGCGCATGGCCGACTGTTTACACCACATTCTGCAGGGACCAACCATCAGCCTGTACGCCGACGGCGAAAAAACTTTGTTTGATGCATTTTTAATGCGACTTGTAAACATAGTTACATGCATTTTCACGATATCGGCATTAAACACACATTCGAACGTCTCAAACTCGGTCATCGAACATCGCTTAGTTAGATATTATTTCAGATAGTCGTAGTTTACAAATAGATATTTAATTACCCATTTCTCACCAAATAAATGCACAGTTAGGTTATATCAGAACTATCATATTTTTTTATAGAAAACTGCAAAGTATTAACACTTCACACTAGTGAAGGATTTTAAAACACGTGGTAAAATAATTTTTTTTTTAAATTATAGAACGGATTGGAATGCAACAGAGCAAAATTATTTTATTTCTGGGATAATATTTTATTTTAAGAACAATCGCTTTTGTGAGATGTTTAAAACAAAATTAATTATTAGGATTATTTTGAAAAATATAGACAACCAACAACACTCATACAAATTCTGAAAGTAGGCATACCTAACTGAATATAAATCAAAACGGAAAAAAGTAAAATATAGACGAAAATAACAATTGATAATCATTGTAGTTAGTATACAAAACTATGTTCAGAATTGTTTATTAATATGCTTTACCAACTTTAATTAAATTCGTAAACAATTTATTATATTTGAAAGTTGCACGTCAATGTCGCATACCTACGTTGCTTTGTTTTACATCAACCTAAAAAGGCATTAAAAACATAAGAATATTGACCGTCCCCGCTATTGATTCTTAACCGGTATGTCAATTTCTATCTAAAATTTACCTGCGAGTTTAAACGAGTTTAAACCTTCGCTTCAAACTTCATCCGAGGCTGCAAATTTAAAGTTTCGTCACCTGCCGAACCTACTCGACTGTTGCATACGGCAACATTGGCAAAACACGAATTTTGTTGAGAAAGTAAATCGTGGCAACAGCGCATTTCGAGTGACAGCTAAGTCAATATCAAAGGTTTTAATCTTTGAATCTATGGTTACTAATTATTGTTCAACAGTGAAAAACAATATCACCAAAGATTAAGGTAGGGACTTTGTAGGTTTACTTTTCGATGTATTTAATTTGTTTATATTACCTATGAGAAAATTAATATTTTAAGATATTATGTCAATATTTATTGTTTCAATAGAACCCTAAAACATTCAAACAAAATTTTGTATTTAGTATAGTGTATTTAGTATGCAAATAAAACGTGACTATTTTTGTAATTGCTGAGAACCAATTGGAATATTTTATTGATAGCCTATTAGATTATGTTATTTATACCCAAATAAAGTATGTATGGTTGATCTATTATTACCAACATTTATTTAATTACGTTTCATTGAAACAATCTCATTTCGTTTGAATATTTGTGTTTATTAAATGCAACGCCATCTAGGATTGTACACGAATTGATGCAGTAAAAGAGCATCTTTAATTCATATCAAATTTGGGTACGTTTTTTATGTCCTGCCCTTTTGCAGACATAATTTTTAATGTAGTTTTGTCAGTCTCGCCTACCTCATCCTCGATCGCAATTACTTCCACCACTCGCAAGCACGTGGATGAAATTCCATGGACATTTTAACGAGGGCATTAATTATTTAATTTGAATTTTTCGATATGGCCATGTTATGTTTACTCACGACCACAACCAATTTTTGCCCGTGTGCCGCTTTGTTCGTTCGCTTGTCCTATGATGACTAGGGCCGAGTTGCAATTTATCTATTTATTAGCGCTGCGGTTCACTTTGTGTCGCTGTTAAACTAAAAAATAGAGCATCACAATGTACATTCCATTTTCACCATGCAGGTACGGCCTTAGAATTAAATATCCCTTTTCAAATTATATTTAAACAAGCATATTATTTATTAACTTACACATAGCAATATAGAGGTGGGCTTTGTAACCAAAGAAAGAATTAAGCTAGTAAAATTAATGCGATCCTGTGCAGGTTTATAAAAAATGTGGTCTTTGCGTGATTGTGTTTTCAGTGTACCTGTTTGCTTATAGAAGATTTTTTTCATTTGAAACAATACTTGCTCTATACATATATAATAATTGTTGTCCTGCGTTTCCCTGGTGGCAGTGTTTAGTGCTAGTCGTTAACGCGAAACGCAAATTCGCACGTTTTTTCTTTTTCAATTTCACCAACTCCAATGCAATTTTACAACACACATGTACTGGATTTTTAACTGGGATTTATAATATGTTGGTTATTGTTAGGAAACTTCGTATCACAATTAAATTATTACTTTCCTAAATAAATAATTGCAAAGCGAGGTGATTAAAATTAGGTGCCGGATTTCGAATAGATTGCTTCGTAGAAAATTAGCAGCACATAGAAAAAACGAAGTAGATGTTAATGTAAGAATACCCATTACATTAAAACAATTATCTGTAGGAATTACCTATTAATTAGGTAATTGTGTCCTAAAAATATATTTGACAAGATTGGAAAATCAAATTTTTGTTTTTCTTCTAGGTTAGATATTTTCCTCTCTCTTTTGTATCAGGAAATTATGTATGAAAGTTCTGCCATCTAGTGCCCAATGTTATAACCGTACTACTATTGACTTAAGATTAAAACATAAAATATCAACAATTATTCTCGTTAAATACCGAATAAACGTGCCTCGGCTAACTTGTTTCTACCAAAGAATACCATAAAATATATCCTTTTCAAAGTAATCTTATAACAAGACATATATAATTTATATCAGTTATGTGATCTAGCAGATTTCTTTGTATCAAATTAGCGGCACATAGAAAAGATTTGATAGTTGCTGAAATAAGAGTGTGCATTACATTAGATTTAGTTGTGCGGATTGCCTAATTTATTGATTTAAAATTATACTTGATAAACTTGTCTTGACTAAGTTAAATTTCCACTTTCTTTTCTGTCAAAGAACTATTTCTGCAGGTGTTGCCACCTAGTGTCCAATGTCATAACCTTAATAATATTAAGTAAAATGAGTTTTAATAGTTTAACAAATCATTTCATTTAAAGACTAAATTAACATGTCTGGATTGATTTATTCCTACCAAATAATACGATAGACTGTATCCATTTCAAACTATTTTTATAACAAGACATATAATTTGAATCACTTATGTGAAGCAAAGAGCCTGTTTGGAGCAATTTGGCGAATTTCTGAATGTCGCGCTTTGCAGTCGATTAGTGTCATCCTCCCTTGGGTCGTGCCTCGGCCTTCCACCACCTCCGCACGATATGACTGTACGCGCGGTGGCGGCGTGTGTGTGCGGACGTTTGCACACCCATATCGATCAGGCGCAGAGTTTATCCTAATAGGATTTCCTAGTAGTTGATTACCATTTCAATAGAGGGATTTGTCATTTTCAATTAAAGTTGAGTCCTGCATCTCTCGTACACAGTGCGCGCGAAGGCAGGGCGCGATTCGGACAGAAAATCGCAGAGAGCCGTTTATAGCTTTGGCGCATAAATGATTCGGCAATTGGGGCTACCACCGGGAGCGGCGCATTGAGCCCATCAACTCCATTTCGATTTGGGTCGTCGTTGTCGGTAATTCTCTTACAATTATCTCCGAGGAGGAGAGGTCATACCAAACAAGTAGGAATTGTCTATTCAATACTAACTTTCGAGAATATTGCAGAAAGTGCAATTATATTAGAAGAGAGTTGCAAATTACTCTAAATTAAAATTCTTATACACCAATTCCGGTAGACAATATTCTTATTAAAACATTCAAACAATTGTAAAATTATTTGTTACCTTTCCTATTATTGTTGTTATTTTAGAGTGTACTGTTTTTAGAGTGTACCCATGCCGGTTATGGACCGACGTTATATTCGATCTCCGCTTCTGTATCCTAACTCACCTACGTCAGTGATTATTCAGTAAGAATATATATTGCTAAATATCCTTTCAGCAGGATTCGAAACTGAATCTTCTAGTATATGCTGTCGATGGTACAGTTAAACGTTTTACCAACTGGGCATAACCTAACCTAACTTAACCTAACCTAAATTAACACCACAAGAGCTTGAATCTCATTTGTATCAAAGATAAATAAATATTTCATTTATTTTGACGTCAATTGAACTGTTTCATGCAATTTTTACGTAATTGAATATATAATAATTTGCTTATTAATGTGCAATAAACAAGTAGAAATTTGAATTAAAATAAGATACGACTATGAAAAGCACGTTGTCACCATAACCTAACAGCATCTTATTTGAGACAAGACCAAGCTTGAACTCAATAGATGACTACGAAACCGAGCATGAATATAGAATTGTCTCAGAAGATGATTGAATAGCCAGAAAACTTGAAACAAATAATCCATTCTCAGTTGCATATTTGCTCTGTGAATCTGTATTTGGACGAAAACTTACGACTAGATTAGAGTTATAATTATTAGAGTTATAAATGAAATAATAGAAATATAAAAATCGCCAACCATCCCTATATTGGCATACGGGTAAATCACGGAAAAACTTGTCGGCTTTACCATGGTCGCCAAATGGCAAAGATTTAAAGTGAACAAACGAATGCGTGTGCAAGTGTAAGCTCGAGTGGAGAATAATTGGTGAGCGGTTGGTTACGTCTTCGCTGATCCGAGAGAAAATAACGACGAAAGCAGGTGCCACGTTTGAGTAGGCATTTGCGCAAAGACCCAGCATGCGTTACATTTGGGCATAGGGTTGCAACTACAACGTCCCTATACCAAGCTGATCATATGTGCGCATCCCACACAAAACACCTTCAATTATGACGCACCCATGCTACGAATCAATCAATTTTAAAGTAGGTGCACCTCGAATGAGGAGACGTTGCTGTTCATTTAAATGCACAATAAAAGTATTAGCTAATTGAGGCATACTGGAAGCTGGAATTAGTCAACTGAAAATATTAATGAACGGCTTATCTATAATAATTACGTTTTAGCAATTATTTATTTAACATTGTAAGATGTAAGTAAGCAAGAGGCAATAATAGATAAAATGTAATTAATTTATTTATAGATTTCACCAGCAGTAATTTATTAATGATTAATGCAATACAATTATTAAAATTAACTTGGAGTCAATTCAATCAATCCCACTTGGAGCTGTTTTGGAACTACTCCTGAACTCTTCTAATTTGGAGTCACCAACGCTTATCAAGCTTTAATCTCCTGAAGTGTTTTGCCTATCATTAAGTAATGCAAGTAATACGAAATTTTATTTTGCCCATTTTTTTGTATATAATCTTAATATACACCACTAACGCCATCTCTCTGTTTGCATGGACCATCAAACAAATGTCAAGTACAATGAAATAAACCGACCTGGCTGACACTTGATGTATGCCAGAGTGAGTAACTAAAGATGCAACTAATTAAACATAACCTCGATACGTGCCAGTAAAAGCTATCTTTGGAGTTTGCCAAGTTTTCAAACAAATGTCAACTTGAAAGAAATAACCTTGACACGCGGCAGTAACGCCACCTTTCTAGCTTTGCACTGAATTTTCAAACAATCCAATATTTTTTTAGACCGAAGAAAAACTAAAATTGTCCGTTTTGTCGTTCTTCTAAACTTTTAAACAATCAAAATTATAATTATAAAAGTTGGAATATTGTATAAACCGGAATTTGGTCCAAAACCAGAAAATTACAATGATTAAAAATAACGGTGGCTTCCAGAACGAATTTGTCCCATACTATTAACCTGATCAAAGCATCACTTAAAACCACTTAGTTATTTATGCATAATTTATTAAGTAATAACATGATTGAACTAGTTTTCAAATTAAACTGTGTACAAATTTAAATCGACAATACAACGAATCGAATCTATGTAGTTTACGAGTTGAGCTTGAGTTCCAAAAGGGTGGCGGCTGTGTATTATCAGCAGGAAAAAATGTGCTCGACACAATAGGAAACAGCAAGTGGAACGCTTTTGGGCGTTGTTTTCTCTGGTTAAAGCTAAAACGTACATAGAACACGCACAATGTATTCCCATGCGGTGTGTTTCTAAATCGACCCACCCTTGAATTGCTTCGTGCCAATTGCGGCATTATTGCCAACACGTTATTAAACCGCAAACACTGCAATAAATTACGGCGTTAATGTAGCAACGCGACATTTAAATGTTGTTGCATTTGATGACATCAACCCTCCAACATGGGTTAGTAAAAGCTGGAAAATTATCTCTAAAACACTCATCGCAAACCATACTCCAATCACAATTATGCATCGTCTATAATTCCATAATTACTCCCATCATTAATGTTAATTGAGCGTTGTGAATAATGATCTCTTGCTTGTTGGGCTAAATGAGATTCAGGACGAGATTCAGCAAATCCCACACGATTCGATTTACTTTTATTTGCAGCCGAGTCCAATTTATAATCAACACTACAATTTCCCTCTCTATCTGGGCAAATGGCCGATGAAAGTTAAAACCAGCTAACAACAAAGGTGTCGAGTGCGGGAGCGAACGTTTTGTGTCATGAGTTCGCCCGACGTTGTCGTTGCCTACTTGGCCGGGATCTCCAGCCTTATCATGCCTTGAGCTTGGCGCGGTCGCTCCGCACATTGTTAGCGATCCCACAGGACAAATAAACACCATTGTGTTCGTAACCATGGTGAAATCATGCGACATTCACCGCCGTCGAGCGGGTGGTTTTGGGAATCCATTATGCGCACGATCTCTTACCGCCGTCTCTCTTACCGCCGTCGCGCTTGGATATTAACACCAATACGAGATTGTTGCATACTTTCTGGATGGGGTAAATACTCCATGGGTTTATAGCATTGTTTAATATTTATTGTTGCTGTTTGAAAACAAACCGTACCCAATATTTATAGTTATATCCGATAATAAAATATATGATCTTGAAAGATGTGTATTTTGCAGAATTTCAGATATCAAAAAGAAATCATTTAGAAAAAAAATTTGCAGGTTAGGTAAATTACATATTAATTAATTGGTTGGGAATTATTTCACAAGAAGTAATATTGAATTTATGCTCAACACAAGGAGTTATCTATTCTGAGAAAAGATAATTACTTCACATTCATAGAAACTTCTTCTTCCTTTTTATCTGCCATTTCTTCTACATAATAGGCCTTTTCATCTCAGCCGATTTTCGTTGATTTCCGTCCGAGAAAATCGTATTTTAACAAAGTGGTTTCACTATAAATAAAAACAATTTGCAATCTATCCTTACTTATATCAATTTGATTTTAACACTTTGATGAAATAACCTATAAGAATCATGCAAAATCATGACGTATAAGAAAATGTTAAATGCACGAGATGGCAATACTTGCTCAATTGAGCTATCTACCATAGAAGAAGTAACCGCAGAAATAAAAAAAAATCATTTGGCGACATTCGAGTAAAAAGATATTTATTTCTTGAGTAAAGTCACGTTTGTTTTTAATTTTTGCTGTATTTGCTGTATTTTGTTTGCCTAGCACATAATGTTTTATGTTTATCTTATAACTGCGATAGCGGTTGATAGAGGGCGTGCGGAATTATGTAAAAACCGTGACAAGCAGAGCTGTCAACAGTGAAGTGGAGTGAGTTTTAGAACGTAGAAGTGAGTAGAGAGTGACGAGTGGGAATGTTGTGTAGTTGCATTGAAGGTTAGAAAAACACGTGAAGGAGTAAATTTGGTTGCATTGCCTAAACCATAATGTAAGGTTAAAAAGTACGGTAGTCGTAAGAAAAGTTGACTGTTGTTTATTTAAATATATTTACTATTCTGTACTACTGGTGTATTTCCAATTCTCCAATGCTGTTTTTCAAATTAATTGATAACACCATATAAATCCGTTAATTTCTTTAATTTGCCAATTTTTCTATTTTCACACATCGAAAATTGTTTCCAAATGGAATTAAAAGCTTAAAACACTTCTGTTCGTTCACATATCTATAAAACCAACAATGTATCCACTTAGCTCAAGCCCATTACCTCTTCTTCACGGATTACATTGAAATGTTAATCTCCCAACAAGGGCATTTAATCCATCCTTGATGGGGTTACAAACTCCATAATAAATTACATTTCCTCACCACTTTTACCATAAATAAAAACCTATCGAAAATGGAGTGTACATGATATTTGCCGCTACCCCAAAGGTGTGTAATTCAACCCATAATATGTAAGATAACACATTATTGACGACACCACCAGCGGCAGCAAATTCCATTTATTTCGTTACCTGATCCTTAGCTAATCCAAAATTATAATTTGAAAATATTCTTTTATCATCAATATTTTGCGTAAATAAATACCTAATGCCGTAAATATTGTTATTGTGTATGTGTATTTCTGTATCTGTACCTAATTTGGACGCAACAAAAGTATGTACGCACTTGGGACATGTAGCTCACACACTATGCACGGAAACCCTTATTCTTTTGTCCCAATATGGACCACCGCCGAATGCGCGCCAAAGTTAACAATGGGAGAAATAAATGACGTACGCATGGTGATCCTAATGCCGTCTATTAATAAATTACACCCAGCACACCCCAGGGGCGCCGTTATACAACACACAACTGAGCAAGTGCTCGTGGTGTGAATATAATTCGTTGTGGAGCCTCGTAAACGTTGGTGTTTTGTTATTAGCGAGGAAATACGTGTACTAATGGCATCTATTTATATTATAATTGGTGGAATTTTTAATGGGGATTCAAAATTTAGCTGAGGAGATCTTTAATTTCCTAAGAAGATAAAAAATTACATAACCTTTTTGTAAAAGATGTGTGGTCAAATTATTTGGTATTGTTGTGGGTTATTAATGGGATAATTCATTTTTATTTTTCAACTTACTTTGTTTGAAATTATATGAGAGAATTGTAAAATGGATTTATTTTTTTTATATGTAGGCAACTAAGCATACATATACATTGCATTTGATATAATGTCAATTAAAATGGAAATTAACGCGTTATTCAAGGATAATCACAAGGGTGGGTTATGCAGTATCAAAAGTACAGAATTAAGTACGAAGACATTTATTTTATATTCTCTATTTTTTGTCTTGAAAATACATAGGTGGCACTGTGAGAGTCTCTTTGGTTATGGTTGTTAGCAATTTCGGGAGAAGACCAGACAAGCATTATGATTTATGATAATAAATAAATTAATTAATTTAAATAAAGGTGATATTAACGCATTATTACAATATTGTTAGGCAATACTAGGCTTGCAAAACTTGCCAATAAAAAATATTATTACTTTGGGTAACATAACCTAATGTAGCCACTTCTTTAAATTTTAAATATAATTCATGTATGGTGTTTTAAATTACTACTTATACATGGACGATAATCTAACCTTAAATTATCATCACTTTGGGTAACCTAACTTGACGACTTTTTTAATACGACATTCGTTTACTAGTTGTAGCACGCAATGCAAAGTATCCAGACGATAAGTTGACATTAAAATCGCAGTTTTGTTCACTTGTTTGCGGTTGAATGTACATGCGGTGGGGCTTGATTGCAATAATGATAACACCGACATCCGATAACACAATGCGGCGTGCTGACACGCCGGGTGGTTGGCGCAAATGCGCGTCGAGAAGGGAAGATCACTATTAATTTTATTTGGTCGACACTTTACCAAGGCATTAATGAAGTCCCTAGAGTGATATTGTCGCCACGTCATATTTCAACGTTGGAAAGAAAGAGAGAATGCTAATAAGCGCACGAATTGTCCCCGGCGCAAGAAAAACGACGATGCGGTGATGTGATAGCCACCCAGTGCGGTGTTTGCCTTCACTCGGGATGCGGCGACGTGTTTCGATAAATTGGCAAATGTATTGCCTTCCCGCCATTGAGGGTGGCAGCTAAATATGGCTTTTGGAGAGCACAGCAGGAACGCTCATTAATGAGCTCATCATTCTCTTTAGTGTCTTGTGCTAGCCAAGCTGTTAAATTGAGGTTAGATTGTTGGATTTTGGTGCGCTTTGGTTAGATTGTCTTCTTGGAATTATCAACAAACAGGAGTTGTTGGAAAATAGCACCAAGGAGAGCACATTCATTAATAATGCAATATTAAAGCGGTGACATAACGTAGTCCATTTAATATGAATAGACTCTTGTACCGCAAACTCTTACTTGCAATAGCAGCTAGGGAACGCTTACAATGTTCACTGTATTCTTGTGTTCTTGGCTTTTTTATGGGGCACTCCAGTTTGGGTTACTTAAAAAGTATCATCAAAATGCTACTTTATAAGGTTGGATAATAAATTATTTTGAGGTTATAGTATTTGGTTTAGCAATTTTAATTAATATGGCTAATTTATTTTTGATGCCAAAGCTCGAGTCTTATTGGCTCATATTTGACAACCTTATCTGACATGTCTAGCACTATTATACACTTAAGTAATATATGCGCTCTAACTTTGAGAGTGGGTCGGATATTTCTTAATAGCAACATCAGTGCTTATTTTCTTATTTTTTTATCTTAGACACAAGCCAAAAAGATCCTTTTAAGGTTTATTTCCAAGTTAAGTTAAATTGGTATTTACTAAGTTTGTCTGTCAAACAAAATAGCAGTAGAGTCGAAGACAAACTTAAACTGAGCTTATTTACCAACAAACAAGCAGATATCTTATCAATAACAAAATTTATTTCAATTCTGTATAAAGATCTAGATTCTTGATATACCTAAGTAACAATTTCGCATAGATTGTTTATAAAATAATTTTGAAATACAACTATATTGTCCCTGGCTTCTTCTATGTCAGAGTAATCACAAATAAGCACACTTCCTTGCAAAATTTTTAACTTGAATTTGGTACATTATTAGAGAACTAAGCATCCAATCAAATATTACCAAGTTAATAAAATTTTCATGAAAATTAGCAACAATGCTTTGTGCTCAACATTTTTCAAATATCTTCAAATATGCCTCCTTCTATCTTGTAGTTACTATTTTATATTGTAAGGAAATAAGTAACGTGCGAATGGTATAAAGTACCTAAATGATGAACCAGCATGAAATTGGGTGAGACGATTGTAAATCTGTCGTTCAAAGCAGCGACCGCAAATGCAGAGGCGGCGAAGGAGCGCTTCTATCCTGCAGCTGGGTGTTCTTTGCATCCATTAAACATTCACACTGCAGGCAAGGATTTCAACTTGTGCGTTCGCTCATTTCTAAGCGGGCATGCAGCAGAACACTGCTTGGAGTATGTGAAAATTAACATAGGAAAGTTCTAATCTGAGACACGAAACCCTTTCGCCTAAAGAGAGACAGACCAATGCAGACATTCCGTTAAGTGCTGCTAATTTGCAACCTGCTTAAAACATTTTCCTCATTATGTTTTAATTCGCTCTATTTGATCTGAAGCCTTGTAAAGTTGAGTGCAACGCCAAAGTGAAATTGGGCCAAATTTAAAAGCGGGATTGTTCATTGTTGGCTTGGCGTTTATTGTGCGTATGTAAATTCTAATGATCGGTTAATATTTTGACTGCAACTTAGCGACGCGCCATGCTCGCAAATTTGCATTTAAATAGAAGAGGAAGCGAGAAGCACGACGCGGGTGATCTGCGCGAAAACCAATTTAAAGTTGTCAACCGTCTCGCCGAGTCCTTTGTTATTTAATTCCGGCATCCTTTCTAATCGCTGGCGAGAGCGGGGAAGGTCGTCCATGCAGATGTCCATTCACATCAGCCCTAGTGCGAATTAGCACCGATTCGATTCTTTAAGGATCATATAGAGTTGAACGCACTTGACATCCACTGCATCCATCCACTTGCTCTGGGAAGTTGCGAAAATGCCAGTTGACGCTGTTGTCTTGTATATGGTGTATGCGATGTATATTGCATACATCCGCGCAAATATAGCAAGCCGAGAGTGTTATAATAGGGCACTCTTGTATAATTCAATTTCATGCTTGGATCCCTTTTCGTGCGGCATTTGCCTCCCCGATCGTTTTATACGTTTGCCGCGCACGACCAACCAGCCGCCGCCGCCGCCCGGCGTCAGTTCCACTTTCCCCTCGTGATCATTGCGATCGTCGTGATCGCCGTCATCGTTCTCGACGCATGAAGCACGCGCCGCATTCATTAATAACACCGTTCATAGTTTAACAGGCTTACATTATACAGCAGCGAGTATAATCGAAAGCTTCTAGCGGAAAATTGGCCGAAACTGATTTTTCTAAGCGCACAACAAACTAAACTGCTTTCTATTGTTATTTGGATTTATTCAATTAATTATTAAGTAAAGAGAGCACGAATTGCAGGTGATAAATATTTTTATTTCCTGGCAAGATTATTTTGTTTAATTCTTTGGTGTAATATGGGTCACATACCTGAAAGTGTTCGCAGTGAGTTCAAATCTGTATTCTCCCACAGTGACTTTGCGTCTCATGACCAATATGACCAAAATGTTAACAAACCTATTCACTTATCAAAGGTAGTTTTATGTTTAGTAATGGAATAAGGAAAATCTCATCAATTTCTATTAATTTCATGTGCGATCAACGTCACTGCACAAGAATAGGTTGCTGATGAGCTGAAACTGATTTTTCTAAGCACACAATAAACTAAATAGCTGTTTATTGTTATTTTAGATTTATTCAATTAACTACTAAGTAAAATTGGTACGCTATTGCAGGTGATAAATATTTTTATTTCCTGGCAAGATTATTTTGTTTAATTCTTTGGTGTAATATGGGTCACATACCTGAAAGTGTTCGCAGTGAGTTCAAATCTGTATTCTCCCACAGTGACTTTGCGTCTCATGACCAATATGACCAAAATGTTAACAAACCTATTCACTTATCAAAGGTAGTTTTATGTTTAGTAATGGAATAAGGAAAATCTCATCAATTTCTATTAATTTCATGTGCGATCAACGTCACTGCACAAGAATAGGTTGCTGATGAGCTGAAACTGATTTTTCTAAGCACACAATAAACTAAATAGCTGTTTATTGTTATTTTAGATTTATTCAATTAACTACTAAGTAAAATTGGTACGCTATTGCAGGTGATAAATATTTTTATTTCCTCTCAGGATTGTTTAGTTTAAGTCTACGGTGTAATATGGGTCACATACAATATTAGGTCTGACTGACTTCAAATCCGTATTCTCCCACTGTGCGAGAATAGAATTCTAAATTCACTGTAACTAATTGAAGGCAATTACTTGAAAACTTTACTTCAAATAAGAAAAATTCCTGATATATAAATTCCAAAGAAAAAAGTAAATTCCGCAAAGCCGTTGTAACATCACCCTGTAATAAATCATCCACACTCATTTAGAATTCAATGTCAAATTATATATTAACATATATTTTGCTTGTTGCTGCATATGATAATAATAATTGATGTTAATAGAGTATGTACAAGTAACATTATAATTATAAATAGTCAAGATGCACCAAATAACAATCCACAATTGCATTGGTATTGTCCGCCGTCCACTCTTGTCGGTCCCTTATTATTTGCACAATCCCAATGTTAGTCCTTCTATAACACAAGATATCAAGCCCGCAGGTCACTACACTAGTCGCCACTCACGCACACTTTTGTTTCTATACACATTTTTCCTACCCCCCTCCATTCTGCTATATACACGCGCATACGACTCGAACCCTCCAAACACCTTCCAATATATACACAGATGGCAATAAATAATACTTTATACATTGCTAATGGTGGCTGCTAATCGCTTATTTTCAAGAGCCTAAACTGTGACCGTGATTTGCTAAGTGAAAGTAAGGCGTAAAGCTGGCCGAACCGGCCGCCGGAAGCGGATAGACTCCGCCATAGGGAACGTGGTGTGAATACAAAAGGCCGGAATGTGTATGATGGCCCGGAAAGCCGGGGAAACTTCCTCCAGCTCCGACATTCGGCGGTGGCACAGTCGGCGAATTGACGTCCATGCCCGGATTCTGCTTTTTCCATTTAGTCCTTCGATTCTGGAACCATATTTTTACTTGCGTTTCAGTGAGGCTTAGACTTAGTGCTAAGTTGAGCCGTTCGCACACGCTTAGATAGCGCGTGGTTTTGAATTTGTTCTCTAGCGCGACCAGTTGCTCGTAAGTGAAGGCAGTACGTGCTCGCCGTGGTTTCCCCGCGGTTTGCCCTTTGGAGTCGGATTTTTTCTTCTTTGGTGCGTTGGGGTCTTTGAGGTCATCGCTAATGTCCGAGGCCATATCATCGTCATCATCCGAATGGTGATCATGGTCTTTTCCTGCAATGCAAATAGTGATTGACTTTTTCATATAGGAAGAGATTAAAAGTCAAGAAATAGCACATCAATCAAAGGGTTGTAATTGTTATAGGGAGAAGCCGTTGCCATTATGTAAAGACTGAGATAACTTCCGAAAGCTTTGCCACCGCTTTCCGGACTTGTGCATTGCAAGCGGCTCAACATTGCGGGCAAGTCGCGAACGTGCCCGGAATATCATTGTACTCGAGCGCGAGTGCAATATAACTCCGGGGGACATGTAATTAACAGTCTTAGCTTAATTGCCGGCGGGCTCGTTAGCAAGCCGTGAACTTTGTAATTAATCCTTTCGCTTCCTGAATACCATCGCTTGTAACCGGAGCGCTACATCAGCGGCAAGACGACATATTAATTATGAAGCCATTGCCTCCGCGACACGGTTTGCTTTATCGAATTAGAAATCCAACCGAGCGTGTAGTATCCGCGAAGCTCACCCTGTCCATCCAATGGGTAACTTTACCGCACTACATCAAAATACAACGCAAATGAATTTCTAAGCGCTGCAATGCGCTTTCCCCCTAAATCGGAATCAATTTCCTTTACACGCGATCGTGTTGATGTTGGTGCTGATGGTGGCATGATCGAGCTCGTGGTCAAATCAGCAAAGCTCCGGGCTCAACTATGATTAGCATTGCACACCAACTTGCGAATTGTCGCCCTAAAGCCGACGGACACGAAATCAATACGACACCCGTGTGGCCGGCGACACACGGACGTGTTAACCGCATTCATTTGTTTGCTGACCGCTGAAACAATGCAATGCGGTATGCGCCGAGCGCCGCTTGTTGGTCCAAACGTTACAAGCAGGGGGGCCCAACAGCATGCTGTCGTTATGAACGCTTTTCGTCCCGATGGAAGCTTTTTGAGGTGCAAAGATTTGCGCACTTACCGGTTTCACTCCCATCGAATTCCGATGATCCCATTGACTCTTGATGTGGTTTCCAGCAGCAGACATCCGTGTAGACTGCTTGTTTGCCGGTGAATTTATTAGGATCCAGTATATTCTCCACTGAGAAGGCTAGCCGTCGATTTGTTGGATTTGCTACCACTGATGGGCTCAAATCCCGCGGACTTTCGGATCGGCTTACATCACTGCACTCGCTCTCGGGACGTGCTTTCGTTTCCACCAGAACCGTCGGCTTATCACATACTCCATCGGCAGCATCCTCGGAAACTGCTTTGCCCAGCAATCCCCCAACGTAAAAACTCTCATGCCGTCGCGTCAGATCAACCGGCAAGGTGTCGTCATTCTCCACATCTACATCTCCATCCACGTTGAGGTCTTCGTCATCGTCACTCTCAGACAGGTGCTTGTCACACATTTCCACATCGCGCGCGTCTTCCAATCGCTTGGACTGCATAAACAGCGATTCTGGCGTCCGACGGTGGTCCTTATCAGTTAATGGTGGCACGCTGGCAATCACTGCCGCCTGACTAATCTCCTGTCCCTTGTGCGTGGACTCGATGATTCTCTGCATCATCATCATTGTCATCATTAAAGGCCGTTTCACACAAGCGCAGCACTGGAGAAAACTAGGCACACATGTTTACAGTCACAGCCAGCAAGATTCGAGCTGATCGTCTCGGATCGTGTTGATAACAACGGCACGACTGGGCACCGCACACAGGATGAGCGCGTGAGGAGCGCCCGATTTGCGAATGTGCAATGCACTAACTACCCACAAGGCGAGCAGAGTTAAATTTGATCGGGCATATTTTCCGAAATCCGGCCCCCTTCCTCTCCCACAGCAAGGGCAGCTTGAGAGTTGCGAGCGTTGGTGAGATGGCGAGATGTGGTCGCAGCATCTTCGCCGCGCGGTCGAGTGGCAGGGAGGCGCGCCCCATTGGCTCGGCATGGGCCTGCTGCGACCGCGTGATTGGCGCGCGCTTAACTTCGAGGCCAGGCATCAGGAACGTTTAAACCTGCTGCACCACGCCGCGCACTCCACAGCGCACACGCTCTGTGTGTTTGCTTTGCAATTATGAATATGATTTGAAATGCTGGAACAACAAAAGAACGCGAGTGGGGAATTAACCGGGCATGATTGTCGCTCATATTCGCGGACAATAGCGAGCGAGCTTATTTGGACAAACGCATCCGGCGCCGACTGATGAAACAATTTAAATTTACGTCGCTTGGCGGAATATTATTGCACATAATTTATGCACGCTTGTAATACACCGGGTGCGCTAATCATCCAAGCATAGCTGATTATTTAGTATTCTTATGAGCCGCTGGCGGAAATCATTCGCTCACACGCAGGTGAGTACGTTAAACGTATAAAGCATTTAAATGAGTTATTAATGAGCACTGAATTAGCACCCGCTTGCTTTCAGCATCATTTCGTGCGTATATCCACCGACTCAATTAATATTGACTCTTTTAATCCCAATGACGACATGCAACGCGACGAGACGCGGGTATAATTTGCGATGGCAGTTTTCTTCAGGCGGGAAGCAAATGGTTTTTGCTGCACGTATGCTGAGAGGAGCATGAGCTGTTCCCACAAGTGATGCGACCGGATGATCGCTTGCCGTGCCTGATTTTCCAAGTGCGGACAGCTTGATGGCGGCCAGTTAGTCGCTCCTTGACTGCTGCCAACGATGAGGACGAATACATAACGAGGCGATAACGTATTTACAGGGTGTGCATTTATATTTAAAGCTTCGATTGGAAAGCACTGTTTGTCGAGAACTAGAAACTACATGGGATTTATTTTAGAGTTAAAATGAGGTTTTTACTTTGCACGTATCCAAGTGGTATGAAATTAATGCACGTAAATGTTCAGCAATTAAAGACATTTCTGAATGCTTGTCATTATGCAGGCAAATATATTTTGAGTGCTTTTTGTTTTTACATTTACAAGTAGCGCACTCTATTGCCTAACGTCTACATTTTATGACTTTTAGAAGCGACGCACTAATAACACAAAACGACAACCGATGATAAGTAAACTAACGACTCGAAATTTCAAAAATATAATTCTGATTAGATATAAATAGAGATAACACCACATAACGATGAGAAGAAATTTAATTTGATTTATGCTGTAGGTAATTCTTCTTCAAGTCAACTACAAGAGAATAAATTATCTAGAAAATATTATAAATTCTAAGATAATTAACTTATTTTCTTATAGATGGAACCATATTAAATTTATAATATGGATTCAAAAAAAAAGGAAAGAAACAATTATTTAAGTATTATTAAAATGTTTTTGGGTCCATATTTATTTCACAAACAACAAGACCAAAGGAATAAATTCCATTTGGATTTTTAGCAGCAAAATTAAACTATCGTTTGAATTAGTACGCTCAATTATTTCCAGCAATTTTTACAAAAATTATAACAAAGGTACAACATGACGTCAAAAGTTTATTCCAATTTTACATCTTTTAATTTATTAGAATTTTCGATCATAATTCATGATAATATGCCCTGAACTTATTCATATTCTGGTATTTTCTTGCTTGCTCTGCCCAGAAGATGGCAGTAAAAGTAGTCACATATTTGACAGAAAGTGTCATCAATGTCATTGTGAGTATGTAGAGTAACAAGAAGACTTACCCGTGAGAAAACAATTGTGTTTCTGAAAATCTGGTTAGAAACTGTAGAAAATAGTATCACCAAATACATAAACATCTAAATTCAATTTCTAAATGGCTGGGATTTTGTAGGATTTGCCACTGTAGTAGTAATGCTGATATTGTTGTACTTCTTGTAAGTAATTTGTATACCTATTTACCCGTTAAAAATATTTTTTCTTTATAAATCCCAACGCTTAGTACAAATACACTGGTGTGTTGCATCATGTTAAAATGGATCGGATCCGTTCAAGTGTTGGCAAATAGAGCAAGAACTGATTCCATTACCGTCTCTATTATCCACTGATTGAAATGAAATTGACACATCTGCTACTTACACGGGCGGCAAGGGGTCACCCGAACGAGAATGGGTTTTAGATCCCTCGCAGCTTCTGAAATCCTCGTGCATGTGATGTGTTTGCCCGAGTGGCGGATGGGTCATGGGCGCCTTGCCCTCCCGGGGCGGCTATATTGCGAAATAAGTGCTTCTGGCCGCAGGGCTCTCTCTCCGTAAATTGTTTCCTCCTTTTATTGTCCCTGTCGGCGACTGGCGACGATCGCCGCGTCGTCTTTATCCAAATACGATTAAACTGGGTAATGATTCCATTCACGAGCCACTTGAACCCGAGCTATCTGCACTTATCCTATACGCGTATTTACGATGCTTCAATACACCTTCCTCGTACGAGGCGTACTACGAGGCATGTACATTGGAATTGGGATGCTTCTATATAAGAGAAGACTTTTATATATTAGGAGAAAATGTTGCACCAAAATAATAGACAGATTCGAGAAAGAGAGGTAAGTATTGACTATAGTTGTGACAATTATTATTAAATATTGAATAATTTTTTTTGGTGTTTTTAGATTATGTTTGACCTCACTTCGGATCAAGCCCATTGATTATCCCAATGAATGTTAAATGAGTAGTAAATTGGAAGCAAACTCAACTCACTATTCTATTGAAGCTACTTTCTCTTTTTTCTCTACTTGTCAGAATCTCAATTGTGAAAGTGCTGCCATCTCGTGCGCCTTATAAAATAAATTTCACTTTTTTATCTTACACTATAATTGAACCACTTAGATTTGTCTAACGGCAATATCATATTGAATTAAATATATTTTCCTACCAATTCAACTGCATTATGATAGGATAAGTCATAAGTCAACTTAAGCGTATTTGGAAGCTAGAAGAATTCAAATAAGTAAAATAAACAATATAAACTCACTTGTAATTATATTATTTAATGTGTGCAACTTTCTTACGAAGATTTATTCAATGTCACTCTGAATGAATAAACACGAACTCAGATTAGTTCAAGACAAGTTAACTATCTCCAACATATCCCGCTTGACATCCTATATGCCTGGCATTCAGCGTGGGCATCCGAATTATGTTAACTACATCATTTCAAAGTGGAAGCAGCCCGCACGTTTCGTTTTAATTTATTACTTTTCTGCAAATCATGTCACACGTAAGCAAGTTGCATCGAGTCGGAATTAAATTGAAGGGGAAAAAACAGCAAATTCAACTTAAACGTGGATGAATGTAAAAATAGCAACGGGACCAAATTAGAAATACTCATCTTCCCCAAATGTGTTGTATTAGGAATATATATCCGTTTCTGTGCAACTAGATCGTTCTATTCAAACATTCAAAGTGTGAAGACTGAAGAGAGCGTTTATCTGCTGACACCTAGAGAAGTAGGTATCTTATACTGAATACGCAATGACTTGTCACTTGTATTGCGTGAAGCGACTTAATTTCCTGTTATTTCTACAATTGGGATGATTCGGATGTGTTTATTTACAAATCCGTTTTGTGTTCAGGGTGCAATAGAGGAAATGGAACATGTGGCAAGAAAGGTGAAGGCAAGGTGGAAGCATTTTGAGCAGAGCTAATTTAGTTTGGATTGTAAAGCCAACAATTCACAACAAGAGAAATCAAATAGATAGCAAATAATATATGTGACTAATTGATTCAGCTAGATTTTCACAGATGTTCTTCATTTAGGACATATCTAATAGAAGCAAGCAAAAACTT
>JAODGC010000012.1:2514516-2540067 GCA_027574925.1 Ecitoglossa quadriceps | reverse complement strand
TTTTATTGAATATTTGTTAGACTAAAATGGGACAAATGACATTATAGAGTGTCTTGTTTTGGTAGAAAATTGACTTTGATTGTCTAAAACAAAGATTAGTGATGTGAAATATACTCAATACTGCATTAAATCTAATTCAACATTTGTAGTTTTATTTGATGCAAAAAAATTCGACTCTACTTGTTAAAATTACTTAATGCATTGTTACTTAAAATTTTATAAGCTTTGTTGATCATGGTTACGAGCTATCTGCTATTTATTGTCTTGGGATAAATTGACACATAGTAAATATTTGAGGTTAGCATAACATCTTCAGCATGTTACCTTTTTCAATGTAATTATTTCTTATTTTATACAACTGGTAGTCAGTGGGAAGACCAATGAGTATTTTATGGATTAAAGGATTGAGATATTAATCAATAAGACGGTTGTATAAATTAGTAAATAGGAAATCCAAATAATGAAATTGAAGAAGGCAACATGTTGGAATCGTTTCTTAAAATATCAAATGTGGTGTCAACATAAACTAGCCCGATAATGAAATGAATTAATGAACAACACATCGAAATTATCAAACTAGAAGGATACATGTTCGAAAATTTCCAATATTGAATATTGTGTCAATGTAAACTGGTTTTATTACAATAAAATACTCGATATAATTTTATTCCAATGCGCACCGAGCTTCAAATGTCTTTAACGATTGAGTCCATTGATATTGACTTAGTGATTACTGCAATTTCCTAATTATTATAAACCGCCGGTGTTATCGTTTATTAGCTATCATTGATTGATTGCACAGTTTGTTATTTTTGTCTAAGTTTGTTCAGAATTAATGCGTGTTTGGAGTGTCACTAAAATAAACAAACATAAATAGTACAATAATGAAAACAGTATCGAAATGCATCTCTGCCGTTGAGGGTGGAAGTGAGTGTCAGCAGCGTGGATGATACATTCGTTGAAGATTATTAAAATAACAACCGATACAACTCCTCCACGTCTCGCCTCCACGGTCCCTCGAACGCTTGACTGATTTTCAGCTGAGAGTGGAGCAATGCGTCTGCGTCTGCTAAAGATATCTAAAGTATGCAACTAATTAATGCTGACAAATTAGAAATTAGTCCAGTCTAATTACACTGTCAGTCACTTGCAAGCCACAAATCTCCACAAAATATTTGTGTGTCTAGAAAAAATTTGGAAACATAATTAGTTTGGAGTTTTTTTTTACTAAATTTACTCGCAACCTGCACAATGACGTTCAATAACGATAGTGTCGGCCTTTCGTTAGCATTTTAATAGCATCGAGTTTATTTGCAGCAAGATACTCGATTATGGTTTATCGCGCGCCGCCGAAAGTGTCGCGGCGCGTTGGGAAGTGTGATTGCGCAATGTAATTTGCGTGCGGCGCGTTTACAACCCGAGTGGTTTGCAAAGAAAATGGGGCGGCGAAATTGTTGCAAAACGCGGCTCCCACTGCGCGCCGGCTTTCCCATTACGCCGCAGACGCCGCGCTTGCTGGCGTCGGAGGAAATTTAAGAGGTATCTCTATTCAAATATAAATATTTGAGCGGTTCATAACAGTTTGGCGTTTCTCCGCCCGCCATATGCCTATCCCTGCCAGCCCACGTTGCTACCGAGGGGGGAAGTTGAATTCCCCGGCGCCGCCGCCTGCCGCAGCCGCCATGTTGTGATGATGGTCGAATGATGATTGTTTTATAAATATTTAAGCGCGCCCCGGCATATAGCTGCCACGCAGAACGGCGCGCACATACCGCCAGCAGTCGTTACTGGCGGCGGTGGCGCAAGTGGCAAACGCCGCCGTCGCTGCTGCCGCCAGCTCAAATCAGAGTTTATGGGACATCATAATATCAGCATGTTTTATAGATGAACGCTGTTATCTTCGGTGTTGCGCCCGGCGCGCAACGAGCCGCCGAGGCAATTTGCTGGAATTTCATAGTGTAAATGGCCTTTTTGATGCATGATGGTTTTGAGCTTTATATGGTTTGAATAAAAATTGCCTTATATGAGAGAGTGGAAGCAACAATAAGCTGGAAAGACTGCAGTCGCATTATCGCTATCGTCTGTGTTTTCTTCGCTTTGGACCTACGGTCACATGACTGTAAATTCATTCACTAACCATGTTTCATACCTCTTTAATTCAATAGACTCTATTGTAGACTAATTAAAATAAGGACAATTAAAGTGACCTTGTGGACATAAATTAGATATGTTTTTCTGTATGGTTTAGTAATAATAAAGAGCAAGGTACTTTTGAATTTACTCTAAATCAATATTTACATGCACAGCATAAAATACATTTCAAAAATATTTTGCTTCGGAATCTTTTTGAAAAGACAATTTTCCAATGCAAACCCAATCGCTTCAAATTAGAAAATAATTTCAATTTGAATTATTACTCTTTGCACTTTATATTTTACAAACACAACCTCTATAAATATAGATATTCCCAACAAATAAGAATCATAGGGTAATTAATACTTACTGAGATATAAATCTTCTCGAATATAAAAAAGCACTGAATATCATATAACGTTTTTGATAGGATTAACTTGACAAAAACTCTACAAATTCTTTTATACCATAAGTTAGGTTATTTTCCAACACCTCCTTAAATTTAATTCAATTAAAAATACTTTACATTAATTTGTCAGCGTGGCATTAGTAATACAAATAGAGAAAATAAATATACTTTTCCAACGCAACAATCGTTATTAACTTTCCATGAAAATTGTACGAAATAAACTACAACCGAATCGACTTAAGTGACTTTGTAGTTGCATGTGTTAGGTATTAGAAATTGATTGGTACACTGAAAATCAAAGAGGTTGTAGTGTAACTCACAAGTTTTCATCTTTATAGCTGACATGTTTGAATGGCTATTTCGCACATGTGTGTGGCGGATGTTAACGCGTCTGCACTTTTACGCGCACGATTTCATCGTTCCGTTTTGCGTCTGCCGACACACGAAATGATTTCACAGCCCGTATTTCCACGTTGTCTGCAGCGATCAACCTGCAACCAAAATGCTGCAGTACAAGTCGTGAATGCTGATTTTGAAATATTTATCCGAATCAAATATTTATTTCTGCCCACGAGGGCTAATGGTCATTGCCCATCAATGAAAAAAAAGCTTTTAAATTTATTTCGTCAATTGATGGGATTTTTTTTTCCAACCGTTTGGTTTAAACCTATTCTCGTTCTCCAATGGAAGCGCAGAAAACAAACACGAATTGTTTGTGAATCATTACTTTTTTAATTTTGAAATACGTAAATGTTTATAATTAATACACTTCAAATGAAGACATGATTGTTGTGATGATGACAAGACATTTGATTTGGATGCTTCCCTTTGAGCTTGAAATAAGCGCAGCTAATTTTAAAATGTCTCAATTAATTGGCTTCGATACACGACGAGTTTTCATTGTTCATTCATTTATTAAGTTAGTGTCCTGTGAAACGTATAATGATCATTTTTACATCTGCGAGAGGTAAAAAGTTATGCTGCGTGGATTGAGTTTCCACGCCAGCCAGAGCAGGAAGCGCATATGGCTGGAGACAATCAGAGAGGTTGCTAATGAGAGCCGGGATTTTTTAATTGGAAGCCGAACTTTGTAAACAGTGGTCCCCCAACTAGAGTATTCTGGTCATAAAAAATAAGACAATGGAAAACGAGAAATAAGTATAACATTGTGCAATTGCATTGAACTTATTTATCGTTTTGCTAGTAAAAATAAACATTCATTTGATTTGCATCGAGTAGTATTCAAAGAATATTTGAAAAATAAAAATTCCTTGAGAAAACAAGTTTCAATTTTGTTTGAATTGCACCAAAATAAATTTGCAATTTGTGCTTCACATTTTATAAAATCAATGACTATTAATGTATATATTCTCTAAATAAATGGGAAACCTTATTTAGTTACGACATTAGCAATAAGATTAATTTAACTTAATAATAAATCGTTTAATAATTATTGAACCATTGACATCTCCAACAAGTTGATTTCAAATTCTGATTACATGTTATCTCTATTTTTGTATTTGAGGCATATAGAAATAAAACAACGCAAGAAGCAAGTGTGACTAATTTGTTAAATTACTACTAAACATTACTAACACTACTAATAAACATTTACTAGATATACATGGAATCTTCAAGAATAATTTTCAAATATCGCTTACTTACTTACTTTCTAATGCATACGAGAAGATTTTTCATATTAGTGTGACTTGTATTGCATAAAATTTGAAATGAATTTAAAAATATCATTTTTTTCACTTTATATTCTACACAAACCCAATGTCTATCAATGTAGAAATTTTTCCAATAAAGGAAAATTATAAAATAAATGATATTCTTCTAAAAAACCTACGAAGAGCATTGAATACTATGCAACGTTGCCAATAAGATTAATTTGACAATATACATATACGTCAATTGATGAATAATAATTTAAAAATTTGACTATATTTTTTTAACCACACAAAGAAGAGGAAAAAACCAAAAAAATGTAATAAATGCAACTAAGTTTGTATGTTAAAGTTAGAAAACAAAAAAAAAACGTTTGTTTGAGAATTTATTGGAAAATGAATGCGCAAATTATTCTTCGAAGCATTGATATACTCTAAGAAAAATTAAGTAACGAGAAGTAACTGAAAGCTTTTTTCAGCTTTGCAACGATTGCATTTTAAAACGTGAAAACTCTTAATTAGACGGATCTTGCAGTTGGTTGCAAGTCCAATAATAGATGCACATCATTAATAATCCTGTACTGCTTGAGCGACTTATCTCACATTTAACGCTATAAGTACTGTCACTTATTGCACGGCAATAAGTGCATACAAAATTAGAAACAAATAGACTGAAGACCATAATGATGTATCATTTACAACAAATGGTATTGTTGAAAGATATTTGTTTCTTATTATCCCATCTAATTGATCACTTATTGGCAAGTACTAATTAGTCTTAACATGGTCTAAGCGGAATGCCTAGATGCCTGGATGCCTGGATTCCTGGCATATCTAATAGATATCTACTCGAATCGCATGCATGAGCCAGTGCACAAGAAGGGTACGAAGTGTACCAAACGAGCTGGCAACAGTGGCTGGCTGGTTACGAGCGCACGCAGATTATTCACCATGGATAATTAAAATCGGACACGGCCGACGGGGAAAATTAAACAAGCGTTCGCAGCAGCGCTAGCAGCCGCCGAGGTGCGGCAGGAAAATTGGAAAATTTGCGTGCATTCGTCGGGCGCTCGCTTTTAATTAGTCGCAGATGAAATATATGCGTTCACGGTACATTTATACTACAGCGTGCCGCAGAGGCTGCAGCTATAAACGAATTTATTAAAAAGTTATTACGCACCGCACGAGTAGCCTGACAAAAAACTGATTTTCTACGTGGAGCGGATTAAACGCGTGTGCCAAAAACACGATTCGTTTCGATGCACCCATCTCGCCCAACTAAATTGTTGCAATTTGCAAATTGCCTTGCGCGCCAAAAACGCCATACTCATTACCAAACTATCAGTTTATGCATTTCTGGCATCTATTGATAAACAAATATTATTCACTGTAACATCAATGCAATTAAGGAATGATGGAGTTTGTGTTGTGAGGCTAATTTTCTTCATTAATTTTACGAATATAAATAAATAACTATTTATTTGATTAATTCCAGTCTACAAGTGCATTTAGAAATGTTGCTATATATATTGATTATGTTTTCAATGCAAGAAACAAACATAGTTTATTTATTATACTCCGGAGATATAAGTGGAATTGAATTGAAAACATTCTATCTATAGTCCATTACTACTAGTAATAAGCTTAAGAAACGAATATTAAGATAATAACTAAATTGAATATAAGCATTGGGTAATTGAGGTTAGGGAAGATGAGAAGCAGAATAACTATAGCTTAGTAACTAGGAGTAGTAAGATTTAAAAACTCAAGGAAATTAATGGATAGGAATTACTTAATTTACTAAATAAATTAATTACTAAACTTACAAAATAAAACCAGCAAAAAGTTTATTGATTAATCGCAATTCAAGAAGAAATTAATATAAATTATGCTGATTTGGAATTAAATTCTTTTACACAATGAATAACAAAAATATTGTTTTCTATTAACCAAACTGTTTCAGTCACATTCATCTTAAAATTGCCCTTGGGAGAAAACAAATTATAAAAGTGATTAATGTACCAAAATGACGTATGTTAGAATGAAGCATTATAAATGGTGTGACATTTATCAAAGTGTGAGGTTAGTTTTGCAACTTGCTATCCTCGAATTCTTAGTATATCAACGAGAAATATACAGCTTCTGTTGTTTTTATAGTACCTTCCAAATTACTAGGATTTACCGCTATGTTTATCATTAAAAAATAATAAAATGTTCTTTATTAAGTTATCTATTTAATATATTGATTGGTAAGAGCTAAACTGAGAGGCTGTTCAAAATTAACCATCAGTTTTGTATTGGATATAAAATATGTTGTAAATATAATTAATGTTAGAATATGATAAAATAATTACATAGTAAATTTAATACTAATTAATTTATTGCTATCCTAATTTAATCTGATTTAAGTCTGCGCTTATTCTATTTCGAGTAATTGCCAGTTCGACGGGATTATCCACTTCACTTTTTCACCTCTTCCTGCAGCGACTTTTCTTTATGTCTTCTCGTTTGTCTGCACAGAATGCAACAAAGCCACTTTAAGTGAGGCACGGCGAGAAGAAAGATATCTTATTTATATTTAGCGACACATGTTTGCGGCCGACTTGTGAACCGGCCGACCGTCAAATGACAGTTTTAGACAGCTGGGAATTTTAACGACTAACAAATTGCCAAATTACTTCGTTCTCGAGCGGAGCAGGAGAGGACGCGAAGACGCGTCGCAAGCGCGCGACTCTCTAACAAGTGATGGTAATTGGACGTGGATATATACTGAAAAGATAACTTTACTCGCAATAAATCATCCGACACCGCTACACCACCGCAGCAACCGCAGCTACCGCACGAGAGCAATTTCTCTGCACTTCATTTCACATTACTTCTGGAATATTCCAAAATAAATTAACGAAGAGCAGGAGGAAAAAATGTACTGGTCGCCTTATTATGCAGCAGGCAAATGAAGTATATGATGATGTAGATTAAAGTCGGAGAAACATGTGTTTGTAATATCGCTCTGAGTCATTTATATCCTGTTTGAATTTGTGACTCCTGTGGGCTTTGCTTTATTCAATCGCTTCCCGAATTTCCACGGCCTACTTGCAATCCACTCCTACGACTAGTTGGTGAACATCATTAGATGAGCATGCTGCCTTAGAAGTTCGCCGTCGGAACTAGTTTTTCGCCCTCACTTGATAATGAGCACCCGATTAAGCCATCCTAGCTGGGTCCGTTTTTATACGCTTAATTCATCGCACACGTTTTACTAACAAGTCACATGTTGATCCCTCATTAAACAAAGCGCGCCGCGCTGTCTGTTTTCGCTAGTAAATCTAGACCCATCGTCTGATGTTCGACGCTGGGCGGTTACGGGCGGGAAGTACCATCGCATCAACTGCCGGCGCGTTTTTGCGGTGTGAAAATAGGGTGTCTCGCACTAAAAGTCATGTAGTTTGGTGTGACTTGTATGAAACTACAAAAGACAGAGAGAGCGTGAAATTTGACCGTGCGCGGAGCGCGCACGCAACCCCTGAAATAATTACAACGACAATACCCTGTGTTTGCTTTAAGCGCACACCAAAGCCGGCACCGCCTTTTCGCTTTGCTTTTCAATCTTTCGACGTGACGGCGGCGTGTATCGGTGACAGGGGCGCCCAGGCAACGGTATCATATCTCGCCTAAACCGCGCGGCGGCCGTTATGACAAAGGGAAAAATCATGGTACATGATTGATTAGTTGTCGATTTTTAATGAGAAACGTGGCCGCAAACTGATTTGCTCTGCTAATTATCTGAGCTTACGGGGTGTTTGTTTATTCATCATTTCCTCTAATCTCGCTAGACAACCTGGCGCCCAGATATAAGTTAAGAGATGAATTCGACGCGGTTAGTTAGTTTCATGCGTAAATAATTCAGTCTTGATTTATCGATGTGCCAATAATATGTTTAATTACTTTATCAACATGTGTGGCATTTGCATAATAAATATAATTAATTATATAGTCTGCATTAGCAATACACAGTCCAAATTGTATTATATATAAATTAATGTAATTATAGAATTAGTATATTCATATTAATTTAATTACTGTTAATTATAAAATAACTTTAGAACATAAATTTATATTGGTAAAGACTATGTGGCCATCTGTGAAGTATGTTCTACACTTTTGCCGCAAAGATGTGGAGAACTCCATGCGAAAATAGAATTCAATAGCTGCATTGCCCTGTTAAAGTATGGAGGGAGCAATTCTAAAATGACTAAAACTACACTAACTAGATGTCCGTAGTATTCAATAAATGTTTCCTGTAACTTTTAGTACCATAGATATAAATTAAGAACTTTGAACAACAGGTTACACAACTAATAAATTATAACATAAAATATGTTGAAACAAAATATCCGATAGTAAATCACCAATATGATTTTAAAATAGATATTTCGATGTATTCAATAAAATAAACATTTTATTATTGAATCATGTTCTAAATACT
This sequence comes from Ecitoglossa quadriceps, assembly GCA_027574925.1. Taxonomy (NCBI): domain Eukaryota; kingdom Metazoa; phylum Arthropoda; class Insecta; order Coleoptera; family Staphylinidae; genus Ecitoglossa; species Ecitoglossa quadriceps. Next base: position 2,531,369 of record JAODGC010000012.1, on the reverse strand, counting down.
CATATGATATTAATTTTAAAAAATCTAAGAAATCATAATATTTTGAAATTATACACCTGTTTTAATTTTCATTCTATTCATCTTAATACCATGTGTGTAATAAAGTCACTAAAAGTAAAGGCAAAAATTTAAAACGAGCACACACCTATATCTTTCTTACTCTTCCACCATTGTTCAGTATACGACTTGTACAAGAACGAAAATGAGTTTATGCATCGCCTCTGCTTTCGTTCACATCTCGTTCATAAAAATAATTAATGTGAAGATAAAAGACTCGGCCGTCAACAAAGAGTTGGAAATAAAGCAAAACATTGCTCAGTTATGTGGCAACCATATACACACCAAACTCATTGCAGGCTATATACCCTCAACCCACTATACAACTTCAATTGATGCAAACTAAACTCTTCAATTTAAATGTGTGGCTAAAAACTCTTTAAGAAAAGACATACATATATTATTGTAATAATAGAAACTTAGAAAATCTTTATCACATCAAGGATGTGACAAAATTAACGTTGCTTTCATGAATTATTTAATGAAGCAAGCAAAGTGTTTTTCTCTTTGATATTTTTTTACAATACAATCTAAGATCAATGAAGGAAAAGTCTTTTAATTACCTTATTTAACACGAAAGTTAGTACTGAACTTGCTTTTACTGATTTTAAAAGTAGAAATTGGCCAGATTACAAGTCTGAAATCAATTCTTCTGTACCTAATTGATTTCAAAGTTATTTCGTGTTGACTTAAGGATTTAACAAAAAGCTTCTAGATATGTTTTTGGATAAACAAGTACATAGCAAGTACGTGCCAAGTTTGTTTTCTATTCAAGCAAAAATATTGAAGAAAGATTTAAAAATTTTTTTCTATTTGTTATATCAAAGTATATCAAATGTTCACATTAGACAGAAAAAGCTCTTCTCTTTGCTGCGCCACTTAGATTATCTCTACTGGATTACAGCATGGTGCAAAATGTAACCAGAAACGTTGGTATAACACATGAAGTCTTCTACTCTCCGGTCTAAACTGCCTTCTTTAACATGTGCATCTCTTCGGTTATTTAAATGCAACATCAATCTTTATAAAAGCTTTGATAATAAAGCACTGTATTTGTGACATGCAACAAGGACACTAGCAAAGTACTTTGTGAATTTAATAATCTAAAGTACTCTTGGATTGGTCGACTTTTTACGTTGATGATTTCATTAGATATACGAAGCGAGCTACAACCAACAAACGCGGCACGCCAATCGCGTGCGCTTAAGGCAAATTAACGTTTTGTACAGACACATAATGTGCCGGATTCGAGAAAATGTAATAGAAAGAATTAAGGCATCGCGTGCCATGCTAACATAATGTCAGCCAGTTGATGGTTTTCGGTTACATGCATTGTGAGTACCTGCTTTGGCAAACAACAACGCGAATAACAAAATGAAACAAGTGCCAATGTGTTTTTTACGCGTTACTAGACAAAAACGAAACTGTGGATTAAATGTTGAGATTGTTGTTAAATAGACATGGAAATAGTTTTTATCATTAGTAGTATGTATGCACAATGCAATATCACAATGGGGAAATTACGACAAAACGTTTGGTATTCCAGTAAATGTAATTAACTTGTTATTCACTGCATTGTTTTCCCCTTGTTTTTAAATTTGGCTTTAAAAATTCAATATATTAATTAATCAAAATAAAAGAGTGTTTTGCAAAGCTGTAGCTACAAAGCTTTCATGTTTCATTCAATAAAAACTGATTAAATGCTTTCCAAACCAGCTGCATAATTAAATAGATTTTAAATGTGTTCTGAAGCAAAATGAAAATTTTACTCTAAGACAGAATACATATCTAATAAAGTTTTATTTCCATTTATTCCAAGACTTTTTTCAAGCTTGTGCAATGTAAATGTTTGCTTTATTTGCTGAATGTTGTGTAAATCGATGTATTCAGGAACAATTGTGATACAACCTTATACACTGTCAATGTTTCAGTTTTAATCAATTTTTGCAATAGTTTCCACGGTCTTTGTTACCAACAATTCTGCGCACATCAAATTGGAATAAATTCAGCAATCACCATTAAAAATTATTGCAAACCGTCGCGCCCAATCGTTCGGCAATTTTCCAGCGGCGATCACGCTTTTGTCAAAACCGGAAAACGTTTTGTGAATTTATCGATTCCATGTGGACGATTGCGATTGTAATTTGTTAAATTCGAATTGTCGGCAATCATTTGTACCATTACAGATTGTTGAAACGGTTTTTATGGATTGAATAATAGGTATACAATTTAAAAATAGACATTGTAGCGTAAAATAAATTATTCAACGCATATAAATGCAATATTGTTTTGTGTTGTATTCATGTGAACATTGTAAATATTGATTAAAGGAATTGTTGATAAAACGGAGTTGATAGCGGTGGGATTCGAACCCACGCCCTCTCGGACTGGTGCCTAAAACCAGCGCCTTAGACCGCTCGGCCACGCTACCTCCGCGATGCTTTGTTTTTAATAGTAATTTAACCAGCATCAATTTAAATGTATTCTTTAAGATGACAAAAAGAAAATGTTTCTTTGAAATGTTTGACATTTTGTAATACTTTCAGCCAATACAGTTTACTCCTCTAGACTGATGTAACTTTTGCAGACACTGGCATAAATCATATTATCTTATTATTCTTGAACCAATCTTGTGCTTTCACGGGCCAACAAGCCAGAGGTGAAAATAACACATGACAAACTTTTGATACGTATTTACATAAAATAAATGGCTGAACTCGTCCAAACGAAAAGTTGACTAATATTTCAACTGGAGGTGCTGTGGCGCGAAAGACATTTGCTCCTGTGCTCGTGCGCACTTCTCCGCACTTTATATTTCCCAGGGGGCGGCATAGCCGACGGGCCTCCGCTGTACTGACAGGTCATCGAGCGGTGGTGCACACCTCTCCCTTCGCGCCATCGCACTTGCTCATTTTTCGAACAGCACCAAACAGAAACACCTCCTCACTGCCGGCTTTGGTATCTAATTTTGCTCGCAAAAAATATGACATCTCTTGTGGTCACATATCATATACTTTTCCATCTCCACCAAATGTATATGTGGTCCATGCAGTTTATAAATCCACCCTAGGTACAACAACTTTACTAAAAGCAAGCTTTCTTTGACTTTATGCCATGTTGTATGTGCAAAAGCTGCATACATTTGATCCGACCCTCTTCCGAGTGCAGGTTACAATGAAATTGTAGGTTAATGTCAATAAATGCTTTTTAACGCGAGCGGGGCCATAAAAAAGGGGACGCACTGCTTGCATGTCACAACAGGGAAGATACATTTTAATTATTTCCAATATCGCATTATGTTTACTGTAAAATTGGCGCGTCAGGCACAACACGAATAGAGGGTGGCAAAGTGCAGCACCACTAAGATATAAGTAGTGCAATCTTTTGTTCTCCACATTGGAGTCCCAGCTCCGCGTGAATGTTTCAACGCCACTGAAACGATGGACGTATTAAAGCGGTGTAAAGTAAACAGTCTGGGAGGGGTGCAAAAATTAACAGATGTGCATAACAGACGTTGTAAATGCTGGTAATAGCCCTGTGCCTCCCGCGGGAGAAACCTACAACCACTGAAGTGGGAAGAGGGTACAATATGCATTTGATGGTCCGTTGGCCACTTCATTATTTTCAAATTTAGAGAATTTGCTTTACCAAACACTCCGTAGAGTATGGCATTATAAGCTATTATTATGTAAACCACACTGGATTGGAAAGATTTATCAAAATGACATACGGGTTTGAACAGATTTAGCTCTGATAGGACCCAGCAATAAAAATATACTATCTTAAATAATAGAAGAGTACTCACTGGTCCTACTCTTTAATGCAATGCTATCAATACAAAGCACAATTATAGGAATATAACTACTTAACGTGATGACATCTAAGGGATAAATACAAATGTGATTCTTCTGCATCTTCTTAAAAAGAAGAACTTTAAGAATGAAGAGTAATAGAACCTCCAGAAAACATATGGGATAATATGAGAGAACTATAGTATCTTAAAAAATGATAAAGAAATTTTTCGTCCTTACACTCTTTTACAATCTAATGCAACTAAAACCAACATAACAACAAGCTAGAACTTCTGGATACAATGTGATGATGGAATATGCAAAAACTTGTTCGTTAAGTTCCACCAAAACATATGATACTGGTAGGAGAACAACAAGTTTACATAACCTCTAAACATAAACCTGTACCTTCTGCATCTTCCAAAAAGCATGGACGACTAAAAGGTAGTGTAAGTGCTTGCTATTGTTTCCATAAATCTATAATCATTATGTGCACGAAATTCGGAATCGTTTGATTCAGCAACCCACTGTCCATTTAACTATCCCAGAGTGTAGATTGTAGACCCTGCACAATGCACACGGACTACAGTGGAGTTGCTAGAGCGATTAACGAGCAATTCATATCATGTTTCCGGCTTGTGCATCGAGATATTTAAACGCGATTGGCATTGTTGCTGAGGTCGAATTTCAATCATTTCCACACATGTTCGGCGCACAGTCAAATTACACACAACGCGCACACTAGCACAAATTGTGCTTTCATTGTGCGGAAATCAAGTGATGATTGGAACTGAACATCGATAAAATTGCTTCATCACACAGGGTTAGATACAAGAGATGGTGCTGGTGTACAGTATATTGTTGTTTCAATGTAGGAATCCAAGTGCAATTAACTAAGCGCGGTGGTTAAAATCAGGACTTTAAATTGTATCATTTACACCTACTGTTGCTCCTGGTAATATTTAACTCCTATGCTCTGGTGAGTAGTCATTTGTATTGTGTATATAAAAGTATCAGATTGGGGGGAATATGTATAGCATAAAACTCTTTTGAAGCAGGGATTGCTAAGATACACTCAAGGGTGTACTCTTACTTCTAATAGGGTGAATTACCTTGGAGTGCCTATCTTCTTGCCGTGTACGGTCCCTTGTCTTTTTCTCATCTAGCTGAAAGAAAATTGGGGAAATTCCCTAATCTCTGTATGCCACTATTCTCTTTATCCTCTTAATGCTTAATAGGACTTGCATTAAATATGGTCGAAAACTAAGAGAGAAAACGCTAAGAGAAAAACATGAAAGAACCCATTTTATTTATGAGCAAGATAGAAAATATCCACATCAATAATTATGTAACATCAAAATTAAATGTACGGATTTAAACAGGAAGTTGGGATCATTTGATGTAGGTTGGGATTAATTATATTTTCTGCATGTGCTCTTGTTCCAATGCTCGCCACGTGGCGTACTTTAAAGGGCGTATTAAAACTTTGAAGTACTATGGCAAATTACGGTAACACATTCTGAATTCACTGCAGGAAATTGATACTTCAATTAGAGGAACATTTGACAAATATGTTGGTTGGTTATACTCAAATATACTTACATACATGATGTAACATTACCTCCCGAATCCAAAGTTTTCTCTTGATTTTTAATTTCATCCCAAAATTATTCTTCTCATCCACAGATAAATAAAGTTAAATACTTGCGGTGTCTTTTCAAAGAGATTTTCTTGTGCGTTGTATTTAGGTTAGAAAATATTATTTGTGTCAAAGAGATAAATATGGAAGATGGAAATTATGGCAAAAATGAGGTTAATTTTAATCGCAAGCGGGGCTTTCTAAATTTCAGAGAACTCATACTTCATTGAAGCTTAATATAAAACTGGAAGTAAACTGTGAACACGACAAACGTTCTACTCAATATTGAAATTTACTTGCATACCTTGTAGCTTTGGATCTAAAAATTTACTGCAAACATTTTTAGTATTAGTATTCCAAGAGAATTCTTTGTGTGAATAAATTTTTTCTTTGAATGTTTGTCCTCTTAGACAAAAGAGAGCAATTGAAATGATTTTTGTGAAATGCACTTTCTAAACATAACCTCAACTACTTTGCAAATTACATATAACCTATTTTATGACAATAACGACGGAAACGATTGGAAAATTTATAGAGAAATCTAAGGTAAATCTTTTCTGGTTTGAATTTTTCTTATTTATATCTATTCCAAATATCTATAAATTAATTACAAACAATAGTGGATAAACCATATAATAAATATTATTCATAAAATTTCATTAGTTTGGTGCAAAATAAAAATATTTAAATTCAACAATTCTGCTAACCCACGAAAAGAACGTCGTGATACGAAAGTAAATCTGCCAAATAACTTTGCGCTTCGAATCCATGCCATAAAAGTTTGCGTTAAATTCCTATCCAATTTCCTGCCCTCGCCTTCTTTTCCACAGCATGAAACAATGGTTTCCAAAGTGTAAATGTCCTTCAATCCTCTTTTTCCCGCCGATGAAAGGAAAGTAAATGCGCATCGCATCGTTGATGGCTTTGCCACTTTTATATAAACACATGATTCCATCCCTTAGTCTCATCGTGCGTGAGCGCAAAGAACATGTTGTTACATCTAGCACGTAGCTTTAGTCGCCGTTTGCTGGCGGCGGCGGCGGCGGCCGAGAAGGACGTATGCAGGCGTTCTCATGTGTTTGAGAGGTCGAGCTTTCTAAGAGGTTCCACGGGACTGGTAAAACTTCAGTGATCTCGTTACGACAGCGCATTACTTCTTCTACAAACTGGCTACTTTGTGTGCACACCCTTGCGTCGGCGGTCGCGGAAAACAAAGCAAACATAATACAACAAGGATTATTTGCTTTTCTACTCAGCTGGCGCATTGCAAATTGGATAAAGGCAAAAAAATATACTCGCAGATAGATTGGTGTGGTGGAATGTGGGTATTTGCTATTAACGACATGATTACAAATGTGCTATCAAGCAGTGCACAATGGCTCTTGTTATTGTCAAAAAGCCATTCAAATTTTGTGCGGTCAGGCGTGTGCTTGCTTTGAAATGAAGAGACACGATTCCGCAATTAAGAGCGGTGCTTCAACGCGTCGCTCTTTGTTTGCACACGCCGACCGAGCTTCGTTAATTAGGCTGGGAGTTTACGGTTATCACCTCTTAATGTTCGTCCTATCCTCTGTCAGGATATTTGCGGGGCGTTTACTGTTCAACCCTTTGTTTAGAGTGGACTGTTTGTGGAGCATGTGTGCTTTGTCTTTGAATACAATTTGATATGATTTCATGTGATCATTTAATCAATAAACCAAAATGGACATGCCATGATTTCATTTAAAAAGAACTCATGTTGTTCCTGCTGTCTTGAGATGATTCCAAAACAGTGATTGAAAAACAGTGATTTATAGAAAATATCACCTCTTTGAGAGATTAACCATCGACAAAATGCTTGTAGAGTAATAATTGTACGTAGAATTAATCAAATTAATTTCAAAATAATTATAATAACACGACACCTCATCATCTTGCTAGCCATTCAAATTTCTCTCCTCAATCAGGAAACAAGCTAACCTAAAAAACACATGTCGAAACAATGCAGCACCAACATAGGTAGTCAAGTAGGAGTCAAGACGGAGAATACTCATGTAGCTTCCTTTCTCTCTCAACATGATGTTGTTTTGCTGTTCGGCTCGCTACTTATATATAAATATTATATTAAGCTCGTGTCATATTTTCAAAAAATTGATAATTCCCTTGCTAAATTAATAGTGTTTCTAAAAAATTATTAAAAAATATAAAATCACCACAATGTTTTGTATAAATTTTACTCAAAACGAATAAATTGCATGAATTGTCGTCTTGTTCTACTCAAATTGAAAGATGTGACATTGCCAATCTGCTAAAACATAATTTCAAAGTCAGTAATTAGGATTATAACCGGAATCGCCTGGCAGCCGGAACATCCAGCAACTACGCCGCCGTCAAATTAGCAGGCGGCAAGCGAACGAGGAAAATGTCTACGTTAAATAAATCCGTAATAGAACGCGTGTGTATCTGTGTCGTGTCAGTGTTCAGATTTCAGAGCGAACAGCGCGAACAGCTCGCATACCAGCAGCGCTTTAATTAATGAATTAATGTAGCTCTCGACTCTTAAACACTGTTTATGTGGCGGTAATTAAGAGAGTCACCGCCACTAGATTAACCCTCGTTTTCTCCCTTCGCAGCCAGTCGTGCTATGTTTTCAGCTGGTGCTGCTGCTTCTTCATACTGGGTTAATATAGGAAAGGAATGCAAAGGCAATAGACTACGGTGATTATCTCAAAGATGACACTGAGTATATTGATTCACGTCCAGACAGGTATCTAAAAACTTTATGGATTCATCATTTGGCGTTATTCTTATTCTGTACATACTTGTATGACGCGTCTAAGGTATCATTGTCATGGACTGACACCGTACTTGACACCTCCCACCACAGTGTCGCTCGGTAGCTGATCCGTATGTTCGGGTGGTTGCAAACTGCTCTTCAGTTTTGCTTAAATTTATTCTTATATAAAGAACAGCTGCTTGATTGAGATTAGAGATTTATACATTCCACGATTGTGAATTAAATTATTGAGTGCGTATTGTATGGAATCCAAATGAACCTAACTGAATCATAATCCCAAATAACATTTTAAACTTTGAAAATGATAAATTCATAACCAAGGGATACAATTAAGTTTGGATTCCTCTAAAGGTTTCTAATTTTTATTGGCTATGCTTGTAATTGATATACCCTTCTTTTTGATCAATTTTTACCGTATTTTATATCAATATAATAATAAATTCCCAAGAAAGAAATAAACAAATGCATAATTTTATTTGAGCGTTGTTGAAAAAAAAACCGTGCTTTTGGGGACGTAAATTTTGCGTTTGAGTTAAAAAATTAACCCTCCCAACAAAGAAAACAGTTTATACAGTTGAATTTGTGCGGATTTTGTATATAACATGTAACATTATGTTATTATTTGTATCATGTTTTGAACCTGATATATAATCATGAGGTAATCAATAATGGACTATATCTAAATCTATTCAAGACTAAATTAATTTAATTTTAGAGACAATAAAACTTTAAATTGTTTCTTTGTTTCTTCAATAAATATTGATTTGTGTTAAATAATATTTGGTACATTGAATCTAGAAATATTAACTAAATATTTCTAACCTAAAACACAAAACTTACAAAACCGCTGGAGATGATCCTTAGGGTTTCATATACCCAGATTTCATTGACTGCTGAAAATCTTTAAAAAATATCCATATTCCACAAAATTGTGATTTTATTTACTAAAATTGAATCAAACAAGTCAAATCGGGTACCTCTGATGGCATAATGATTTCTATATAATTAGTCTGACACTTTTGAAATGATAGAGCTTTAAAGCAGGACTTGTGTATTTCACCAATTAAAAGTCAATAAATTTAATATTTAATAATTTTTGGAAAAAGCACACTCTTGCATCACATGCTAGCATGATTCAATACATTAAATCTATCTGATGCTCTGCTTGTAACTTTTAGACTCCTCTTGATGGCTTCATCTCCTAATGCCTCCAGTTTGTCGCCAACTTTTACACATTCCTTTATAGATTTCCCAGTTTCGCAGAGTCTTGAAAGCACTCTAAGAGACATGCAATGTGTTTTTATCGCTAAATAAACTAAGTGTAAATTGAGTAATTTTCTTACATTGTTTTGTTGAAAGCACACTTCTGGGTGTAGCTTTGTTAAAGTTTACAAAACTGCTCTTGTGTGGATCATATCAAATGTGTAGAAACACATTGCATATTATAGCAGCATCTTAGGTGAATGTTTTACCCTTAGGTATAGATACCTAACCTGAAAAGGAGAAATCATTATTCGTTACACGAAACTTCCTGGTATGAGACTGCACATACCAACGTGAAATATATAATTTAAATTAAATACAAATTGCCGGTCCCTTTGAGAATTGATTGAAATGATTACAAAATAATTTCAATAAAACGCGCCATCTCTTCCACCCACCCCTCAATCAAGTAGACAAAACAATTATTTCAAATTAGAAGATTCATCGGCAGAGTAGTGGAGCTGAGGTGATAATTTGTAAGACCGTTAAAGCTGTAAAAATTACATGTTGGAACGACAGAATCTTAAGAACCTAACCTTAAATGTGGACTACTTGCGGACACATATGTTATACACATTGTATAGTATTCCAGAAAGTAGATAGACTTTGGAAGGGAAGAGTATGGCAAATGGACGTTACTTGGCAGCGGTAACATTATCAAGGGTGGCAAAAGACGCCGTGAAAGCTTCTAATTCGTAGTGAGGAGCGCAGAGATTTTACACGTCGCATAATTCGACAATTTTGTAGGGAGCGGAGGTGCCGCCGCCACATAGAGCTGTCAAGGAGAGAGAAGAGGCTGTAAACGCGAGTAAGGAGCGGCATCATTTAATTTATTAGTCGGGGAGTTATTCGAACCATACAGCACAGACTCAGTCCTAAATAACACACAGGGAGCAACAAGAAAAGGGGTGCTTCTTAAGAGATGCATAATTACCGTCTTAATTATTTGATGTTCTTAATGCGTTGGAGCTATTTAGCTTGTGTTTTTATTAAACTCAGTCACAGACTTATTCCAAGGAGGGCAAGCAAGTGTCACCATCAATCCAGCGTAATCTGAGATGGCCTAGAGGACTTTAAAAATGACAGGTGTGATGTTTTTACATAATATTTGCCAAACTCACAGCAACATACTTTAGTGTTTAATGCGCGTGAAAAGACTAGAGCGGAGCGATGAGTTTTATGAATGTCATGATCACTAGGCCCGCTTAGTGGGAGATTATTGCACTCCAGGGTGTCGATGTTTACGTTTTGCAAACAACTCTCGGCTCGATTCATGTTGCCACAATGGCACTGCGTGGAGCGCTTTTCGACGCGCACAATAAGATGATTCGCTACTGTTTGAATTGCAAACAATGGGTACAATAAGGACTATTAGTGTGGCAAACACTAGGAGATAATACCAAGCAGTACAACTAGACAACTGCAATCGTTGAAAAAATTGAAACCAGCAATAAATATACACATTCAAAAAAGTGATGCTATTATTCTTGAAATATTCACTGACTAAACAATAAAACTAGTATTTTTTTAAATAAATTATTTAGGTTTGAAACATTTTGAACAATTTTAATAAGTAATTTGTAAACATAACCTTATTTTTTAGAATTTGCTTGTTGCAGTAAATCCCAGTCTGCTATTTGAATTTTATTTGTATAAGAAACTTTTATGTATTGAAATTAAAATTTGAATTATTTATATTTCAGTTCAGTATGGACTCTTCTGACTAATTCTGAATCAGTTGGTCCGACGTCTAATTGTAGCAACATATTTTCGGAAGGCACAGATTCAAACTCAGTGACAATACACATAGAACTTAATATAAAGTGGAGGACAAATACGGTGTCGATATCTGGCATGAGCAACAATATGATCTGAAATAATAATTGAGTTTAAAGGGTTATATAACGAACAACTACAAAATCTATTTGCAAAAACTCATTGTTCCATCTCACAAAAGAAAAATAATACTCAATTGCTGTTCCCATAATAATCAATTTTATGTTGTATATTTTATTACAAAATTAACAGGTATTTACCTTATATGTTTATATGAATAAAAAATAATAACAATACAACTAGACAAATGCTTTCAATGGCTCATCTGAAATTATATCCAGATGAATTTGGTTAATATCTAGGTTAGAATTGGTAAACAAAGGTTTTGTACTAGATTTTGGTGACCTTTTGTTGTATTATGTAATTAGATTCATATCCATGTTTTAATATATATTAAAATTTATGTAAGGTGTAGTTTGATAAATTCGTTTAGATCAAATGCATTAATGAACTGCATGAAGTAGCTTTGTGGAAACTGCAAGACAGCTTAATTGCAAAAACAATAGGAATGTAAAAAATGCCTTGACGATGTTTAAATAAAAATAATAATAATGCTATCTTTACTTTATAAGATAGAACAATCGAAATAAATGAGGTTAGGAGCGAAGAAGAGTAGGTACGAGCGGTTCTATTTCAACACCGGCGCACCGTTTGAAATTTCCTAAGAGACTCATAAGTTTCAGGAGATATTTTTAATATACAACATAAAGCATAAACTACACGCCAGATAAAAGTATTAAGATAATTTGTTTTTAGTAGAATAGATACTAAACAGTGTCTGGGTCAGTCTAACCTCACTCCACCACAATTCATCTAAATCATGAGTGTTAAACAAATATTGTTTGTGACTTTGTTTGTGACGATACCAATTGAAATAACAATGTTAAAGTGAAAGTGCATATGGTCAATGTAACTTAGTAGTTCAGTTTTGCAATATTTTCGAATGCTTCATCTATGTTAGTTTGGCTCAGTGCAAAATTCTTACGCTTCAATTATTGCAAGAATGATTGAACGGTTCCCATGCTTTATAATGGGATAAATATAACAATTACTATGTGTGCCGCATTCAAAGCCACTCGCAGCGTACAAATCACTGGAAAAGGACCAACAACAATAATGAAGCCCCAACAATAGGCGCTTCTTTTTTGTGTCCACGCTTGATAATAATGCCACTTAAAAGCGAAATATACTTCTTCGGGCACTGCCATGCGCCCTTTATTGTAGCATCAAGCCTCCCGAGTCGAAAGCGTAGGCAAGAGAGATCAAAACAAGCGCCCCTTATATAAATTATTGCGAACCACCCGTGGCGATTGCTGTTTTTCTCGGCATGAGACCACGTGCGCTTTGTTCGCCGCATGCATGTATCCATTACACACGTAGGCCGCTGCGCCGATTTAATTAATCACATCATGTCTGTTGTTTAAGACGCATTCGCCTGCCAAATGTGATGCTTACTTGTTACATGTATCAAATCATCATCCACCGCAAGTTTCTTAGTTAGCAAGTGAGCTTAGAATTGTAACAAAATATATACTAATGAGAGAACTCATTTGCGAATGAAACCAATAGCTGTAGGCTTTATCAATGAAGGAACCAATTATATCACTACAGTGGCAAATCTAAACTGAACAATCTTCACATTATTTATTACAATTTGAATACATACATGTTAAATGAATATGATAGGCAACCAACAATACGGGCAACGCCAGATGGCGTTGCTCTATCGGATATGTCAAGCACTAGCATGTGTTAATGAAGCACACGCTCTAACCTTAGTAGGTGTTGATCATATGTAACGTCGTGATGTGCTCGGTGGTGGTAGGGAGGTTATAATCTAGCGAGCTATTTGTCATTTTCTAATATACAGGTTTTTTGGAAACTCTAAATTTATTCAAAATGTTAAATTGTAGTAATCATATTAATAGTGACATAATGATAATGAAAGAAATTGATTAGCATAGATGGCGCTTTGATAGTTTAGTCCCTAATGTGATGAATGGAGTATTTGAAAGCATTTTTTTTTTTCTCTGGATGACATGATGTTACATATTGTGTTTGGACAGTTGCAAATAAACATACTAAATTGACATACAAATAAATGTATATTCATATGAATTACAATAACTAATGCTATTATGCAGTCAGTCTACTTCATCACCCCTTGTCAGGCTGCTTGATAGACCCATCATTGAAATTTAGTTTTCTAGAGTTATATTTAGGGTTAAAAGGGACAATTGTAAGATGTAACATATGCTCACACTGGGGAATGGATTGCTAAATGAAACTATTACCCACTCACACAAGATGGCCGTTTAATGCACCCACTAATAGTGCCGAACCCTGAAAGTCTTCAAGCGCGCAATAAAGAACCGGCTCACCATGTTTATGTGCTCCCCGTGTTCCCGACCATGTAGCTGTGTGAGAGCATATTATGACATTAACGTGCGCCACCAGCCACCACTCTCGAATGCGCAGATTGCGCGGGGCGGTTTTGGGACTCGGGTTAATAAAGCGGATAATAGAGGAATAGAGGCGACGTCCCCTTAGTTTATTTTCCTTCCGCGCGCCCCACGAGGCTCATCGACCACCTCGAGCTGTAGTCACTAAGTTCGAGTAGCTATTATGTGGATTGTGATTTTCATTGAGGCGGGCAGAAAAGGGACTGAAGGGGAGTTGAAAATTGACTTGGATGTAAAAGAAATCTACCAGAAAATAGATAAAAGTAAATAACAAAATTAAATCTGAATCCAAAATGTTAAGATTTTTCAACTTTCTCACATTTTCTAATTTAGGCAACCAAGCATACATACAATAAGAACCATTTTTTAGAGATTTAAATTTGTAACAATATAGTGCATGTATTGTGGTTAGAAAGGTTGAAAAACGATGGGACTTATTTTCATTTATTACACCCTTGATGGTTGAGTAGTTAACGCCATGTGTGGACTCCTATTAACTATAAATACCTAAGAGAGCTTACTGAATCTCTTCCTTTACAACCCCATGCTATAATTTTAATGTGATTAATAATTGGACTGCCCACGCACATTAGCAAATTGTCGAGGAAAACACTACTAACGCTAATTTTAAAGGTCATTATTGTATTTAAACGACATAAGATTAATTAGACGGATCTAATTTGGATCTCCAATTTAAAAAAAATAATATTTTAAAAGAAAAATCCACTTTACTGTTTGAGTATTGTGCTTAAAAATCATAAAAATGTTTTTCATTTATTTTATTATTATTTAACCGAAATAAAAACCTTTAATAGACACCATTCTGACAAAATGCCGGAGCTGGACGGCGGCAGTCGGTCGAAGCGGAGTGAAAATGCTTCATAAAAACTAAATAAAATGAGTCTACAACCTAATGGCTAGAATGGAGACCATAAATAAATACTAAAAGATGATATTTTATCTTGTACTAATTAATATACTGATTTTATCAATATAATATTGTAATCTATAAATTTATTAGTTTCATGGTGTTTCTAACCTAACCTAACCTATAATCAGTCATCATCATTGACTATGCATTATTAGTGCAGTAGTACATATTGCTACTAAAATAGACAAACAGCTAATGTCTACAAGTTGGATGGATAATATCAAGATCATATTTTGAGTCCTTATATTGTGCACAATACCAATTATTATGTGCTACTGCTGAATTCCGTTGAACAAACAAGGATGCTTTGTTGTTGAGATAGAGATTGTACAAGTTGTTCAACAAGAAAATTAAAAGCAGCAAATTCTTACAGCAATAATGACCAAAGTGTATTGTTGTGAAGCATATCAAGTTAATCCTTGTTGCTAATTTTGTTGAAAAATGTTCAGACACGAATATTTAAGACATTTGTATTAAGTCTCTGAGAAAATTGATGGTGCTGTTTTGAAATTTGAGGCAATCACTGATGAAAATTATAAAAATTTTGGATCCAAGTCAGTCCAGTTGAAATTATCACCTGGAAACAAACCATTAGTGACATTATAACAACATAACATTAACATGATTTTGCAATTTGTAAATTTTTTCTAATATTTTTTTTATCTTAGAAATTAGGCAAATAAACAAACCGAAAGATTATTATGCTTTGAATTGATGTAATATGTTAACATAATATTTATCAAAAAATAGGAATTTGCTTTACTAATTTATTGAATAATTTTTATAATTCTTAGTTAATTGAAATACCTCAATTTGATTAGATAAAAAAATAAATGACCTGTATAACTGTGAATTTACACTTAAAGTTGATAAAATTTGATGAGATTTTCCATATGCACAATATTTCCAAACCAATAAAATTAACAATTCAAACACAAAAGGTAGTGATTTCTGTAAAAAGAAAACATGTTTTCTTATGTATTTTTTAAAACATTTCAAGTCCATAACCTAAAAAATATTATCAAAAGAGCATAAAACATAGCAAATATAATACCAGGCAAGTTGAGAAATTAATGTTATTTGTAATCAATTTATTTTGTAATCAATAGTAAATATTGTTTTGAGTCAATAATTTTTACTAAGTTTGTATTCTATGTCTGCAATAAACTGATGTGTTGATAATAACAGAAGCTTGTTTGAGAGAAATTGTAAAAAATATAATATTCCAGCATAGTTATAACGCAAACAAGTTTTTATGATAAATCTAGCAAATTTGGAGCATATTAAATATATAATTTCAAATGAATACGGAGTGCCACAGTTGTCAGGATGTAAGAGGCAATGCGAGACGGGAGGTTGCAGAATATAAAACCGCATGGCTTCAGGGTACGATACCACATCGCATCCCAACGCGACACCGGATGGATCTGGGAATTAAAGTGCTAATTACCTAAGTTGGGTCTCTTTATAAAACGCCGAGCCCGCAAAAGACGCGTCGCGAATTACAAGTCGCAATGAAAACGCGACAGCATTTTGTGTGTGCGTGGAACACAATAGTCGCCTCGTTTACTTTTCTCGCTTTTCGCCCCTTTCATGCTCGACGTCACTCTAAGTGGAAATATTCAAGAAGCAACTAGAATAAGATCTGTTTAATATGCTGCTCCATTCAGCCACTTGGACTTTCTGTCTACTTCAGCGTGCAAGGCGTGGACAGATTGCGAAACCTTGCGAAAATTACAAGAAGCAATGTGTTTCGAAGGTTTCACTGAGTTTATAGACGCTGTCACGAAACTAAATGCTTGAATAGCTTCACTCTTGGTGAAAGAGCCAGCGAGTGATATATAACATTTCACATCGTTGCAACTTCTTAACTTTGGTCATGTAAAATTGCTCGCAGTGCTCTTCACTTCGTCTAAGGAGGAGTGGGTGATTTACAAATGCATGAATGTTTCTTTGAGTTTATTTATGTGCCAAGCAGGGATGATTTTAAACATGCTTAACTTTACCTAACTGGCATCCTTTATAGGGAATGCTCTTGCAAGCATTTCAAACTTGTGTAAATTAATTTCAAGTAAATTATAGACAACTCAGAAGTAAG
>JAODGC010000012.1:2496885-2509015 GCA_027574925.1 Ecitoglossa quadriceps | reverse complement strand
AAACAGGCTTCATCTATTAGTATTAGAAAAATGTTAACAATCAAAGCAGCTCTAGGTAAATAGGAAAAGTGCTCAATATTATTGCACAGAACGTTGATTTCAGTATCACACGAAATTACACAGAATGAAGTTAGGACAATACTCACCAAATATCTTTTTCTGCACATCATGTTACACAAATCCACTGTAACCTCTGTAACGAGAATTTTGTGAAAAACATATTTCGTACACTCAATTCCAAGTCAAGTAACACGTGGGGATCCAGGCCAAGAAGGCTATGGCCTGAAACAAAATGAAGTTGAAATTTGCTTTTTTTGCGACTCATTTTGTATAAAAAATATAAGGGACAGTAATGGATGCATGTTTGATGTTCAACAATATTGTTTATAAAAGCACCAAGTTGTAAAACACTTGAAAATACTTCATTAATGTATCCTTTGTATAAAACATAATTATATAGTAGCTATTGCATTGTAATTATTTTTACATCATGTATGTAGTCATGTGTCTTGCATTCGCCTTGGTTCACAAATTCCCAAAGCCTGCCTGCCCCTCGCACGTCTAAACGCACCCAGTTTGTCGTCAAAGTCGCCACCAAATGTTGACAAATTGTCGGTTTGGTGTTGGCTTCCTTACCATGTTTGCCGTAATCTCTCCAATCGATTCAGCTTACATAATAATTACCTTTAGAATGCTAATCCCTAAGCACACCTCAAGCATTCTGCAGCGCTTTGCATTCTGAAGGGCTTTTGAAAATTTCTGCGCGTTTCCAATGTTCTTGAATAAGCGCGCATAATTGAAGTGAGAAGCGGTGCCACAGTGTGCAATAATGGTAATCGGCGAGATAAGAGTGGTAAGAGGCTTGCGTGTTTAAAGATTTGACGCATTATGCCCGAAGAGCATTTAAGCACGCTTCGGAGGAGCTAAAGGAAACGAAAGCAAACAAAGCTCACGCGCGCACCAGGCCTACGAGGAAGCGAAATATTATCCATTCAAGTGCATGTGGCATGAGTACGACCAATTTGTGAGTGGAGTATTTAAGTTAAGTCGTTCAAGAAGACTCTTAGCAAACATCATGTACTTAAAAACAGCTAAAATGACAAGCAGAAATAGTTTGATACTTGATGTCTTATCATCATCATCATCATGGAAATTAAAAATGTAATAATATAGAAAAAATTGTCCTGGCAGGAAATAAATTCAATGCACTAATTTATATCAAAAATCTTTGGAGAAATTAGGAAATAATATTGAAATATTAAAAATATCCAATGCTGAAAACACATCTTGTTGATTAAGAAAATGTTCATAACGCAAAACCATTCAATTTAAATAGAAAAATTGTTTGAACAGCATCAATCCTGATGATATTTTTACAGGAAACTATAATTAACTTATTTTCCTGAATATTTGTTTAACGCATTTTTTTTTAAATGCATATATTCTGATATAAATATATTATAATTACAAACTGAATAAGTGTGATGGTACAATTTAGGCAATATTGATGTTGAATTAATTGCATTATCAAAAAGGGGCTTCAACAGCCTTTTTGTTTAGTATTTCCTTGATTTTGGCCACGAAATTGGAAGTTGCAAAAAATATAACAACAAATATAATTAACATATTAAAATTCATATTTTAAATAGTTTATATAATTTCCTACTTTACCAGAATCAATCTGAAGAAGGCAAGATACCGGAAACGTTGTAAACCCCTACAAATTAATTTAGGCTTTTATTAAATTAGTTTATTGCTTTATATTTAAAACAAGTGTTAAATTCTCAATTTCTCTACCTTTCCTTGTCCATCCTTTGTACAATTAATAATTACAAATTGATTATGTGTATAAAAATCACTGACATACATAGTACAAATTAAAAAAATCAATTTTGAACGGCCAAACAATATGCATCCACAAACAGTTTCCGTTTTGAAAAAAACAATTTGTTACTAATCACTATTTTATTGAAATCACTTTACACTTACTAAACAGAAGCATTTGCAACATGTTGCCTTCCTCAGTCCAACAAAGAAACGACTGACACATCTCTCACCACTGACAACTAGTTATTTAAATTAATAAATCAAAATAAATCAAAATAATTAACCAGAAAAGGACAACATACCAAACACGTTCTTATAACCTCAAATATTGACTAAGTGTCATCTCAATACATCTCAATACAATGAATAGCAGACACTTCATAACCAAGATCAACAAAACAATAAGTCCTAACATCTCTTATTTATATTAAAAAAAAATCCCTTTGTTGAAAATAACATTGTACACTGATCTACAATTAATTACCTAACAAAGTATTAACATAAAGTAGACACATTCATTCTGTTCACGTTGAAACAATTTTATTTTACTATTTCCAACTACCATTATTGCAAGTGGCAACAACATAATATAGCATCATTTAAATAAATTACCGGTAAAACATAACAATTGCGGAATAATCGTAATAATATAGTTGCAATTAAAAACCATGCGTTACATCAAGTCAAAGCTAAATACATTTGCGTTTAAGTAATTTCAGGTATGCCACTACTTTAAGTAGAAATACTAAGCTTCAACAATTTGTTATACATATTATTAGGTTTGTTAAATATTCGACGCTGTATAAAAATCAAATTAAAAAACTGCTTGTATATTGTTTATGGTTGTTTTCTACTTAAATTTGGTATTAATAACATTGTGTTATTCACGTGTTAGTCCCAATACAACGTTAGCACCTTTTCCAAAACGATGTCCCATAATTAATGCACTCAAACAAATAATTTATGCATATAATATTTATTAACCTTAATTAAAGTTGCATTAAATGATTATCATAACATACTACGGCTATGAAGAACTGTTGCGTACGAATATATCATAAATGAGTTGTGTGCTAATTGAGCTTGCATTATGTACATTAGGTATTATTAATTCACGCATGATAAAAGACTAGTATTGCTCTGCATTACGCACATTTGGAGTGTTAATCAAATATGCCTATTGAAGCACACTTCCAAATAAGATCAAATTTATGACCCAGAAAATAATTAACGTTTTCAAAGCACACTAAATCACACCCACCACAATTTAACATACATCAGCCTTTGGTGTAAATACATTGGCGAAGGACGCTTAATCACCCAAAGAAGATACTTGTGCATTAATGCTCTTGCGTGCGCAGAGAGGTGTGCTTAAGATAGGTTAAGACCCTTTTGCCGACACAATAGCTGACAATGGCAGTGTTTTGCTTAAACTAACGATCTTTCGCCAACCATGCACATTCAGTCTACTATTGCTTCGCCCCATTGTACACGGCTTATAAGATTACGGTTGTCACCGTCGCGTGATGCATTCACATGCTAGATGCTCATAGACATTGCTGGCGGAGGTTGTCTTTGACACCCTAGGACATGGCAACGACACCATCCGTGTCACTATGTCTTACGCGGTAGGAAAACATTCGAATAAACACATACTCTCTTCGACATTATGCAATGTGCTGAAGATATGAGATAAGCAGATTTGTGGAACGCTAAAGGTGAGTTGGAAATGGTTACAGTTTTCAGAATGGAAATGAATGGTAAACGAGTGTTATGTTGTTTTTTTCACATGATGAAGTTGAATGAAATTCAGGGTAAGAAGATAAAGATGGATTAGTTTTGTGAAGAAAAGTCTTATAGATTTTTAGATTACTTAGATATATTGTTTATGTAGTGAGAAGTGTTTGGGATTATTGCAAGTGTTTATTGTTTATGTTTACAGTTGCTACTGTAGCATGAAATCTAAAAAGTATTAGGCTATTCAAGTGTCCATTTTAATTCAAATCTAAACTATGATGTCATATTGGTTGCAAACCTTTTGAATCATAAATGGAGCGCCATCTATATGAATTTGTTTTTATTTCAAGGCAATTAATTTATTAGTTCCTCAATAAATTGTTGTTGATTATTTATGACATTTTCTAAACATAAGATTTTTTCTGCTTTCTAAATAAAATTAATTCCTCTGATGTTTAAAATTGTCCAGAACAAGATAACCTTAAAAAAGAAAATGACACAGGTTTTTTTTGATTGGTTTGTTTTAGGTTTAAATAAAATTAGTCCAATTATACAATTATAATACAATTGGTACTTGTCTATTTGCTTGTCTGGTAGTAACAATTTTATTTTATAAAACCAATCAAAAATGTTCTCAAAACCAATAATTAACCTAAAAAATCCTCAGAAAGTAGTGCAAAAACAAGATAAATTTTTTCAAATTAACACTAAAATATATAATTTATATCTTAGACTATAACATTTTCATGTCAGCAAAATTATTTCATTGCTGTAAAATATAAAATATAAACATTTTTGACATAATATTATTGATTTAAAGAAATATCTTTCTAAAGACTAAATTTAAAGTAATTATATATTTTTAAACAATATTACACCATATAAATCATGAATAACATTCCTACATTTTCCCAGGTGTTAGGTAACATTAACTTGAGTTATTTCATTAATTAGAAGGACCTTGCAGAAAAAAAGAATTTTCGAAACTGAGACCGCACAACAAGAACGTGTTATATCAACTATGCATCCTTTTCCTCGGCACGTAAGCAGAACAAGCACTACCCCAGACTAGTTACACTGAAATTGCGGTAAAATTGCACGTAAACACTAGCGATTGTACTGTATGGTGTACTGTATGCCACCACCAAGGAGTACGCCGGAATGGAGTGATCCATGGGGCGCCAACAAGGAGCATCGGCATATGAGCTCAGCAATAGCACAAGAGTTCTAAATGATGCAGCAGACTGTGTACGTGTATGGTGCTCTTTAACCCATCGCATTTTCCTTCTACACTATTCCACCCTGTTGTGCAAAGGTATTTAGCTCGAGCGCATCTTTGTTGCAAGTAACACGGCGTTTCGCATTCGCAGCATTCAGAAGCGGCGAGCGAGAAAAGAGGGTGCAATGAAACGACGATATTTACTCTTGTACACGCTGGTGCTATCTTTATCAGTTGCTTGGTTTGAGTCTGCCGCCGCCGCGCGGTCCTTTCAGCGACGCGCACCGCCGCCTCGTTGGCCAATCGGAACATCGCTAGAGTACCCTCCGACGACGATTTCCAATTGCCGCCCTCCAATCGGCGTCGTCGTCTGAGGTTTTCCAGTCAATATTTGTTGCGTTTTGACGTCTTCCTAAAGTGCTCTATACATACACATTTGGTTGGTACAAGTAGAAGAACAAACCGCTTTACCACTGCGAAGGACAATAAATAATTTTGTTTAAATTATCTATTAATTTTAGAAGAAAATAAAATGCCCGTTTTGTGAAATATCCCACTTGTATATTTTGCTGCAATCAATAAATGGTCTTTGGTAGGTCCTTGAAAAATTTAGCAATAACCTCAAATACCTGGTAAATTATCCCTCACCGCAATTTTCAATACCTTGGAACACCTTTAATAAGCAGCATCGACATTCAAGCATTGCACACAGCTAACAAGCAGATCCACACAAGGCGTGCGCTGTTATCCCTAACTCACCCCTCTTTACTCTCTTGCGCTTCTACCACCCCGTTCTGCCTACCACCGAGTGTCGACTATGAGATACACCACTTTTAACGGTTTCGCAAAAGGGGACGAGGAAAATACGTTCAAGTACTCGGTGGCGCTAGCACAGGGTGTTCCCCCCCAGGATGCGTCGGGGGTGTGTCCTCTTAAAATAACCGCCCTTATCGGGCGCAAACATCACGCGGCTTGTGTAAACCACTGTATACCGCAAATGGCATCAGTCGTCGCCGCTCGCGTCGAAAAACGATCGTCGATTTCGAGTACAATCGTTGAGTGCGCAATGTCACTTTGTTGGCGAAATTGTTCCTGAACTCTTCAACCGAGCAAGTTGCATCAAATGCGCGTACTGTGTTTGCAAGTGTAAAAACTAGCAGTGAAATAATCCAGTGATATCAAAAGTACACCAGCAGTGTACAAGCACAAATAAAATGTCGTCGCCAGTTAAAGAGATTGAAGTGAACGTCGTGTCAAGTCCAGAGTCGACGTCGAGGAACAATTCGCCGGAACCAGAGTATCGCTTTCATCATCATGTTCCGGCTAACATCACGTGCTTTCCGGTGATAAAACAAACGGTGGATGAGGAAAAGAATGACTCCAAGGACAGTACGAAGAGTTCGGGGACTCCGAAAAATTCGGGAGCGTCAACGAATTTCTCCATCTCGAGTATTCTCAGTCGGGCGGAACCTGCAACTAAGAAAAACGGATACTTGCCGACACATCAGCAAGTTCTAGAAGCTGCAATTTCTAGCAACAATGATAGCAATATGCTTTCGAGGTAATTCGTTGATGTTGCACATCAAATATTTACAAATAGGCAAATTATTCCTCTCAATCCGATAAAGTGATTAGCTCAGTGATTACTTTACAAAGAAGCAGAACCTCTTGGAGGGATAATCCAAGCTCAAGTTTCCCAACTTTCTCTTCGCACACAACGCATATCCATGGTGTAAATATTTAAAGGTTTATAGAGACCAAACAAAGCTAGTAGTTGGTAGTTTTCAGCGCACGTTCTCATATCAATGTTGAGCATAAATATTTTCTGCCATTGCAAGATATTTATGCAGATTTCGGAGGTAGGACTAAAAGTAGCAAAGCGGTTTAAAGCCTCAGCCCTTGAGAACCTCCGAAAAAGGTTGTTTATCGATCATGTCAAGATATCGCAGCACTTAAAGACCGATGCGGTGTCGGCGAGGCGGAGACTATGGCGGCAAGACACTGAGGGCCAAATCCTCTTAGGGAATTCGGCTCCGTGCTCTTCCGCCGGCTCTTCCGGCAGCAGCCTCCCATTAGGCTTTTTCCTATGTTGTAGACTTGTTGAAAGTTACCACTTTGTTCTAAACTCAATAGCGTCTAAAATATGGTTTATTGTATAATTCATTGTTCGCAATAACTAACATTTGTGTTATTTATTGCAGATTAGGTCTAATGTCGCATTTCGGTGCTCTGGCGGCGGCATCTAGTCGTTATGCAGCACTATGCGGCCCGACGGATCCTCGCAGCATACCTTGGTACTGGGGACGGTTGCAACCACAACTGGGAAATGAAAAAACAAGCCCACATGGTAAGTCTCACCTATTGTATTAATTTATTCACTCAGCTTAAGTGGAAAGTAGGCAAATGTTGTGATTGCCAGCATGGGTAAAAGCATCCATACAAGTGGAGGTTTAATTTGGAAAATTACTAATACGAACGTTAAAGTATAGTAATTACTTTTCGTGCATGCGGCCCTGACACCGCAGCACATGATAAGCCAGCTTTTTTGAGGTTTCTAAGCTGCTCAACTCAAACCACCAATGTACATAATAACGCGCAGTTCTTTGACATCAACTTTTTGCATTCTATTACTCCAACCAAACCTAACCTAGTACAGTCAGTTAAAGAATAATTCAGTTAAAACTAAAACCGATGACTGACGCATTAGGATTTCCTTGTTTGGGTGCTCCTTCTTCAGTTGGTACACGTAATTTCTGACGATTTCCTCTATAAAAGCAATTTAACGTACGCTTGAAAAACGATCTCGTCTCAACTGGTACACTACGGCTTCCGGACGTTTAGAAGCAAACCTGGTACGTGGGGCTTCTTGGAAACCACCGGACTGCTCATAAAACGAAGCAAAACTTGAGCTTATCATTACCAAGCTAGTACTTACCCAATGCGGTTGTTTTCCAGGTGGCACCTCTAACAATGATGATCAATCACCTCCGATATCACCGCGAGACTTCCACTCCACCTTGCCGTCATCTGAGAGCAATCGCAGCCCGCGAGCGTCAACTCCCGACGGCCACCGCTCCTCACCACCACACAGCCCGCATCAAACCACATCGCATCCGGCGTATCTGGAGCAAAACTATCTGTCATTATCCCGTGCAAAAAGCCCTTTCCGCGAATCAGACTCCAGCATGGTGATCGATGAAGAAGTGGACGATGATGAAAGCGATTACGATACAGATAAAGACAAGAAAGTGCAAAATGCTAGCTTAAGTCCTGGAAGTTCTCTGGCTAACAAACGTAAAAAGAAAACGCGTACTGTCTTCTCTCGTTCGCAAGTTTTCCAGCTGGAAAGCACCTTCGATATGAAACGTTATCTCTCCAGCTCAGAGCGTGCAGGACTCGCAGCCAGTCTGCATCTGACAGAGACGCAGGTGAAGATTTGGTTCCAGAATAGGCGGAATAAGTGGAAGCGACAATTGGCGGCAGAGTTGGAGGCAGCCAACATGGCGCACGCGGCTCAGCGACTAGTGCGCGTGCCGATTCTCTATCACGAGTCAGCGGCGAACCGCCATCCTTTCGACCAAAGCCACGCGCTTGCATTGCACCCGCATCCGTTGGACGCACGCGATTCGGGAACGGCAAGCGCCGTCGGCACACCTCCCGCGGGCTATCCTGGTTCGCTCTACTATCATCATCATCAGGCGAGTGTCGCCGCCGCTGTGCACAGTTTGCCGTCGAGCCCTGTAAGTCGACCGCCAATGTCGGGGTTGGTTTGAAAGTAGTGCGGACTGAGGTGGATAAAAAAAAACAACCAAATACCCGGAGAGTAAAAACACGTACTAAGTACAAATTACTTCTAATAACAGACGCAGTGTGTGTGGATGGTTAATATAATGTGGAGATGTGCGAATGCAGCTTTAGTCAAATGGATTGTATATATTTGTACGAGTGCATAATGAATACGAAATTTCAGCCAGTAAATTATCACACTAAATATAAATTAAGAATGTGCAAGATTAATTATAAGAGTGTAATTTACACATGCTTTGTACATATTCATTGTATTTATTTCTTCCGGCATAATATTTAAAGAAGAAAACATGAATGCAGCTGTACATAATAAATCAATTCGAATAACACTCTTATTTACAATAATATCAAACTAGACAAAAGACAAACAACTATCAACACCTACACCTCATTCAGTTAGAAATACTTGTAAATCTTACAACTCTCGAAATTAATTGTGTAGCCACATATTGTTGTTACAAAAGTGAAATAAATAGAAATTAGATAATATTCGTCACATTCCAAACATAGCCTCAATTGTTTTCTTGATTGTATTCTTCCGATTATTTCAGGGAATGGTTGATATGTTGATTAGACACATGACGAATGTGGGCTGCTTTAATCAAAGTGGAATGGGAGAGCTTTGTAGAAATTGATTGGAGTTTAATCTTGGGCTTCTCGTTAAGCCTTTAGAACATCTGCTCATTTCTTGCTGGCGTAGAGTAGAGTGGAGTGGATGAGTTTATAAATGTAGGGGATTGCAATGGTCAATCATGAAAATAACATTTGATGTTGTCTTTGAGATAAGTATCACGACGCAATTAATTATTGTAGTTACAAAAGTATTCATTACATTATCAGAAGCAAGTGAAGGCGTGAAAAGCGCTTTGGGTTGTATACGACAGTTGCAAACGTCACACCATGAGAGTGACAGTTTCATGTCAAAAGTCTACATCCAGGCGAGGAATCTAAACTGTCATTCAAAATGCGCTGCTGCCACAATTTTTGTGCACAAAATTTGTAGTTTTTGCAATTGCCCCTAGTTACCGCATATTATATTTAGCCGACTGCTCTTGAATTTTGAATTCACAAACATACGGACTCATTCGATTGCACTCGAATAAAGCACGAAGGGAATGACAGTTTGGACTTTTAGGTAAATTTTGTTTGGAAAATCATTCAGGACTAATTGCAAGAATGGAATTTAAACTAGAGTGGAGATAAACGTTAGTCATTCACAGATAAAGGTAATTTTAATAATCTTAGCTACACCTTAACTACACAAATTTTGTGCTTTTACAGTTGCTCTTGATTGTCGCATACAATATTTAGTCGACTGGTGTTGACTTTTGACCTTGCAGGCACACGGATTCATTCGAATATACCCGAATTAAGTCCGAGGGAATGACAGATTGAGCTCTCAGGCAAATTTTGATTGAAAAATCAGCTGAAGGCTAATTATAAACAGAATAATTAAACTAGAGGAGTGATAAATGATTGGTCATTCACGGCTGATAATACATTTTAACAATCCTATACATAAGAGTTAATTTTGTAATATAGGCAACTTATCTTTCAACAAATTTAATTCCGAGTTCTGAAGTTAAATTTATTCCAAAACGAAATACCATATTATTATCGCTCTAACATGTAATGTTAAACCATCTATTAACCCTAATTCCATAATATTATTACCCATATTTGCCTTGAATGTACCACGTACACCCAAATAAAACAGTAATATAATCAAACCTCATACTTCACCACCACCCATAGTTCATTTCCATCGTACAAAGGAACCCATAATCAACACCCAACAGAGCGAGGAATTCAATGTAGACCATCCACCCGTATTGGATTTATATTGAATACCAAATCCATCTAGTCGATTGTGCCTATTGGGCGGTCCTCACAGCACCCCGGCAGTGATGAAAGGTGTGAAATTGCTCGCTACGACTTTGAATACCTGAAATTGCATTGTGGATTCGTTTGATTCATTGATCAAATGTTTGAATGGGCGTGCCAAAAAACTTCCAAATTTCGTTTATATAAAACGCCCTTTTGAACACTAAATGCGTCTGCATCGTGGGCAGCATATAATTTTCGAGCATGTGCATGTTGTTGCACGAAAATTGCAAACGTTGAAAGCAATGAAGGATAGGGTGGCGAAAACAAAGACCGTTTGTGTTTATACAGCACCACGTGATACATGAATGCGACGGAGGCGTTTAATTAGCCACAGGAGTCGATTAAATTACTCGCTGTGCCGCAAATGTTTCACAAGCATTTGTAGGTTATAATTCGTGTCATTCTGGATAGGGACGCAGATGCAATTTGGTTTCTTATTAGCAAGACTTAACTGCTTGTCACGTTGTGCCACATCTAAAGTAGAAATCTATGTTAATTTAATGCGTACAAAATTCGCAACGTGTTTCCTTGCCAAAAAGTTATGGAAGGTAGACAATAATTAATAGAATATATACATACTGGCATGCTTACAATGAACCTTATCAGTTGACTCAAAAATTCTATCAAGCCCAAGCATCTAATCGATGCACGCATCTAAATACTCTCTAATTTCATCCGCATCAACTGCATAATAAAATTATAAAAACCAACCAGCCCCTAAATACATCCGGAAAGCTTGAAAACATATAGAAATGTTAATACTCTTAACCGAGTGTGTCCCCCGCCGCCGTTTTCATTATCGGGCACAATTCGCTTTCAAGTCCGCCACTCTCTGATAAATGGGCACGTAAAAGTGTTCGGTTTGAGGATTTTTTTAGGGGGGCTGCTCGCGGAGAGCGCACTTATATTATGATCATGCTTCGACGTCTGATGCTTGCAGCGATAACGCTCTTCGGCTGCGCGAGGCGCCGAGTATAGCGAAGAGATGCTATCGTCTCCGAATGGGAGGGAAAGTGTGTGCCCCGCGTGCGCGCACTCACAAGGGGTGCATTAAATGATTATCTAAGCAAACAAAAATCATCTATTTAATTAGAAACGTGTTCGCCACCGGAAGTGGATGCTCTCTCTATGCGTATTTTTTCGCTGCGCACACCGCAAGGTAGTCGGGTGCATGTTGTTGGAGGCAAGAAGTTGGCGTATTTGATTAGGGGTCGCGTGCGAGGCACGCTTTTCGGCATTCCGACATTTTTCAATTTGTGACCACCCTAGTCATGTTGGGAGTGAATACTGTAATCACTTGTGGGGTCCACAAATAGTAATAAATGGGTTTAGCAACATATGCCTGTTGAATACAGTTGGAGTCAATCAAGTGCGACAAAGGTGAGAAGCTTGTTTATTCTTATTTCCAGTGAATTTGTACTAATTGATGCAGTACCACATACAATATACTAACCTTCGATTTATTCCAAATGTATTTATCATACTAGGTTATGTACACTCTTCTAGGAACCATTACAGGAATGTTGTTACTCACTACTACCTATTCTATGAATAAATGTAGTAGTTATAAAGTAATTTATCGTAAGAATACAGTAATCTTATTCAATAAAGAAATAAAAAAATTCTGGAAGTGTAGTTGCGTTTGGAGAAAGT
>JAODGC010000012.1:2475836-2486086 GCA_027574925.1 Ecitoglossa quadriceps | reverse complement strand
TCTATGTCCGGGCTATTGGATTAATTACACCATTGTCGGCACAGGTAAGAAATGTGTGTAAATTCCTCACAAAATACTTTTATGATAAAATCCGTTATTAGTAATAGATGAAAATAAAAAATCAAAAAACTCGAAGATAGTGAACACGGTCCACATTTAAATGGACATTATGTACTTTCAATTTCAGACGATCGGATTGGTTTAGTACCTCCCACTTGGAGTTCAGTGAAGGAAGAAAATAAAAATAATTTTGATGTTAATGGGAAATTAGACCACCACGTAAAAAGTGATTACAAAGATGAAAGACAATCGTGGAGAATTCGTACGCTTCGACCCTTGGAGCGAGACGTCCAACGTTGGTCGGTTCTCGAGCACAACTTGCACAATAAACGGTTCGCTGGGGAACGAGTGAACTTCACGGTGTTGTGTTTCATCGAAGATGCCAACGGTACACAACGAAATATAAGCAAGAAGCTTTCCCTAAAGCTACTGGATGAGAACGACAACCCACCGAGGCATCAAGATGACTCGGAAATTTTCATAAAATATGATCATCCCCAGCTTAGAAAGGTAAGTTTGGTTTGCACCCAACACGTCTTTGCTTAAGAAATACAAGTTTCATCGGGTTTTATAAAGGTACAATGAAGAAGGGGGCCATTAGGGATTGCTATTCCTCTAGTTGCCTGAAGCAATTCAGGAGTCTGTCAGTCGAAAATAAAGGAATAAAATGGTTTCAGTATTTTGTCGATTGGTTTTGGAAAAAAGACTACAACATGATAAATTGATCTATAAATTCTTTTCTTTTGTATTGAGGTTCTATCAGTCAAAGTTAATACGTATAACTTTGTTTATCCCAACTTGGGTGGTGGAATGTTAATTAAATATTGTGACTAAGCAAATAACAAATAAAATAACATATTAAATTCTTACATTTTTAATTTAGATTTTTAAAGGCATTAGATTTCAATTAGTTGATAATTTACTAGTTTTGAGTTGGTCCCATTGTTTGTGCGCAGAGTGGCAACATTGTTTTTTGTGTTGGCATTTTTCCTTCTCGCTATATCTCGCACTATTTGACTTTAATAAAATTTTGTAATTAATAGATAACCAAAATCAAAAAAATACAGTGCATTTTTTTAGGTTACAAGGTGCCTTACCAAAAATATACCTATAATTTGAGCAGTGCTATGTATGTTTTAATGTTTCATGGTGTTAAGGATTAAGAAAAAAAAATGCTAGAAAAGCTCTGTAGCGGACTCATTGTGTTAGTAAACATATTTGAGTTGGCATAGGGACTCAGGCCTACCAATATTGTGGTATACGGTACGTGGCGCTGTTGGCACAAGTAGACTAATGCTTTTTGTGATATATATTTAAAGCTTTTGTTTGTAACATTGGTGTTTATTTTTCTATGCTTTGCCAACTTATCGATTATATTGAAATCGTGTTTAGTAATAAGTCCTTTATATTTTTTGGAACGCTGGGACAAACTGTGAATGTCTACGTTTTTATTTACAAAAACATCGTTTTTTTTTTGTTAATACCAGACATTACCAGTTAGACGTGCATTAGAAAAGCAGTAATTTTTTGCGTGTGTCGACGCAAACACTTATGGGGTTAGAGGATTTAAAACGGGGGGGAAAACTAAGAATGTTCTTGCGGTCATGTGGTTGTTTGAATGGTTCTTGGCCTATGTAGATTATGAAATATATACAAGAAAAATCTTGTCATATGTTAAGGCAAAAAAACAATTCATAAATATTTTTAATCCTATCAGTTAATACTAGTAATTATATTGTGCTTTTGTTCTTACCATGGGACAATAGTCTTGAAACGCGATTGTTTTCACTGAAATTTATGCTTATTCGTTAATACACAGTTGCAATTCCATTTCGGTAATTGCATACTGTTACAGGTATATTTCACCAGAAATAACTGATGCTTTAGCAACCACCATATGCATTCAAATTGTCCACAGATTGCTCAGTACACAATCAATACATAATCCGATTACGCCCTCAGGAAGGACTTCCAGTGTATGACCGTGTGTATGAAGGTATATAAACAATGAGTAACGTTTGCATATACAATATTACCTGAGGTGTGATTATGATATTATAGTGATAATTGTTATTGAAAATAACCGAAAATACCAGAATTTCCAGTATTTCTTGACCATAGACAATTTGTTTTATATTGAGTTGTATTCAAATTTTAGAATGTTTTACATCACTTGTAACAAAATGAACTTTCCAGAGCAAACGTGAGATAAGCATGTTAAATTTGCCAAATATTTGAGGATTTTCCTTGGGAGCAAAGCCATAGAAATCAATATTAGTCTTATAAGATGATTTTATTTTTCTATAGGTTTCTCTTTGTTTTTCTGCTGAGCCTAGTGGGGCAGTGAAATTAAATTTGAAAACTGGTATTACAACAGGATGTCCGCAACGTCGAGTTGCATTGTTATTTGCGTTGGAAAATAGAAAATACCAATAACCACAAAGTGTTACTGCCAAGGGATTGAATATAAATTGCTACCAATTCGTATATTTTTTGCATAATTGTAGCATCTACAGACCTTCAACATATTCCAAAAATACATATAAATTCTCTCAAGAATATTCACAATGTATCCGGAGACAGATCATAATATGTTTCCGAGTGTGTAATGTGTATTTCCTCTTCAAAGTTTTAATCCGTTAAAAGCGTTCAAATTTAGTTGAGATTGAAGATTAACTGTGAGTTGCATTTTGAGTTGGTGTTTTTTTGTGCCACTGAAGAATTGTCCTGAGTTTGCACATTTTTATCGGCTTGGAAAGTTTCCTGAAGGAGCGCTAAAGGATATGACGTACCAAAAAACAAATGGATTTTCTATTCTTTAAACCAAGACTTAACGACTTCAAAGACCATGACATTAGGTTCCCATTATTATTGTCATGTAAAGGCTACTTATTATCTTGCTAATTTGCTATGTGCCAAAATAGAAATTGTTTATGACTCTATAAATGGATGCAGGTATCGTGTGAAGAAGAAATAAATTTTCCGTATTTTGGATTCTCCCGGTGAAAACAGTAGTTTCTATAGAATTGCGCATTTATTACTACAATATTTCATAAGAAAACAATTTCTATTGATATTTGAACGTATATAGTAAACATAAACAGTAACGTGGACATTATATTAAATTATTTTTAAATTCTAATATATATAATATATTAAATTATGTATAATTTAATTATTATATTCCACTTGCTTAACACTATTTGATAAATTAAATGTAAAGCGGCAAATTTCAATAATTTTTTTTTTTGAACTCAATTTTAAAGAATCATAAATCAAAAACTAAAGCACTAAATTTTGATTTTAGTATTTGTGAAGCGATTGTCTTATTAGAACATTGCAAAGTTTCATCCAAAAGCTATCAGTTTTAATAGGTCCTACTTGCAATTGAAATTTTCGCATCAATTTTCATCTCGCTTGGACATAAATCAACATGTTTTATGGCAAAACAATATATTAAGCTCACTGAAAACCAATTTCCAGAAAAATATGCTAGTGTATAACTTTATTTGTCATTTATTGCGAATTAATTGTAAATTTAAGGCAAAAAAATCAATTAAAATCAACCCAGGCGTTGATGGAAGACTAGTTACCCTCTTATATTTAGTACAAAATTTTGTAGAATAATTTAATGTCAAATAATTTAATTAACAATTTGCAATCAATTAATTTTAAAATTTTTGTAGCTCTCTGTCAATATTAGCACCTTCTGCTTTATTAATTGCAATTTCTCGGTAGAAATTTTTTCTGCAAACTTCAATTCAAGGCCAAGCAATTAGCATTTGATTAATCCATTACTATAGTGCTTCTTTAGTAGAACTTAATTAATAAATTCATGGTTGACTGGTTATACTCGGTCGATTAACGACATTATCCGATACGTCACTTTGCATTTTCCTTGTGAAAACTATCGTCTTCGCGTTGTAACAAGCTGCAGTTTATACCAATGACGTTACCAACCACAGACCGACGCAACTAATTAATTAAATTTCCACTGCGCCACCTCAATCTCAACCTCTATAACCTGCACAATATTATTTCCTGCTATTAACACGTATTTCTAATGGAGTTGCAGTTATTTCTGACAAATTTCATATAATACTACTATTTTATTCACTGGTATTACTCTATGGACTAGATGATTATCCATTTTCTGTTTGCGTTGTAAACATTGCAAACGTAGCATGTAGACAAATTGGTTTGTTATGAGTGGTTAGCGAATTAATTTACGAGATTATTGAGTGGAATATGTTATGTAACATATAATAAAACGGGGAATGTTTTATTGATATTTTGTGGAGGCAACAATGACTTTGAACTCTGACCTTATCATATTAAAAACACGCAGGGAAACTTGTGACTCTTTGTACAAGCACCAAGTGGTGTTTGAAAAGCGCAACTTGTTAATTACGCTCGTAAAAACGTTCTAGCAATCGATTAAACATATAAACTTGCGTGCAAACTTGTATGTTAGAGCAGCAAGAACTTTACAAGACGGAGAGATTCCAAAAAGATATACAAGGATCCATAAGTCACGCAGGTTGTAAGAAAAGTTTCGTTAATGTTGGCAAATTTAATTGTTTCTGTTTTAGAGCGAAACTGCAGCGTGCAATAAAAACATTGATGAATGCTAGAAATGTCGATACTGCCCTTAAATGCACTGTTTATTATTCATTATTAATTAAATATTTCAATCAGATTGTTTGGCATTTCACCAAATGGATCATGGTTCCTAAATTTACAATATTGATTTTAATTAATTATTTCAAAAGAGGTTAATGTTAAGCATTCAACTGTAGCACATGAATTTTGAGATTTTTCAAGCAAGTCAACATAAACTAAATACAGCGATTAGAAGAGAACGGCTTGTGGTTTTGAATTTAGCACATCGCAAGTAGACATGTTTAGTAAGTTCATACTTTGACGAAATTTCCTATTCAACAATATTATTAAAAACACCAATAATAAGTTGATCAAAATATTCTTTACCCAGAATGAGAAATTTTCTTTTCTGGAGCTGATCGATTTTTTAGAATAGATCTCAATCCAAGTTTGTGGGTTTCTTTAAGTCTTTTTATGTGTTTATTATTTCTGAAATCTTTAAATGAAAAATTTTCTTTTGTATTTTTTTCCAGTTAAATCAAAGAATGTATTTGTCAATTTTATTGTTATCCAATAGAAGCCATTTGTAGCAAAAATTATGTTGTGAACGAACAACATAATTGATTTCTATTATTTGCAGCACTGTAAATAACTAAAGTAATTATTTTATTTTTCCAAATATTTAGTTTTTACTTATTGACATTTAAAAAAATTTAATCCGTAAATAGAAGAGCGATACGATCATATTGAAATTCTAAGTTTACAGAATCATTTCTAATTCTTGTAATGCTGTTTTAAATTTAATTACATTTCTAAATATCAATTATGTAATTAATGTAGGTGTGAGTAAATAATATTTGTAGAATAGAATTATTAGACGTCTTCTCATATTTGCTCTTAATTTCAGAGTAAGGTTCAACTGGAGCATGAACAAAAACTAATCTTCATTGATCGTGATTCGCCGCAGGTTAATCGCCACACTATTGAACTTCTAAACGATACCCATGACATTTTTGATGTGAAGTGTACTGAATATGAAGATGACAGATACGACGAGCCTCAAACAGTTCAATCATGCGGTAAGTGAACTTCTGCAGTAAAATGCATGTTATCAATTTATTAAGACTGCACTTGTTAAATCTTGTCAATTTAATATGAATTCATAAAATGTCAAGTTAAGCAGATTAATTCATTCTGGGAGATTCTAAATTTGAGATAATCGTTTACATACCACTCCTGTATGCATTAGTAAACATCACGGTGGAAATTAATTCATTAGGTTGAATTAAGCTAGTTTACTAGGGTTGGGAACAGCTGGTAGATCTGGAAGTCTCTAGAAATGCCTGCTTTAATTTCACGTACCATTGATGGCCAATGCGACATTAATGTCAACCCAACCCATTCTGTGAAATTTTGCTGCTTTATAGAGTTTAGGCAGCGCGAATATTTACGATTGACATTTGCGAATTTATACCAACATGCGTCATTTGTCTCCAGCTTTTTTACTCTCTTTTAGATAACTTTCACTAACATTATATCAATAAAAGTTCGAACTGCAAGTAAAGCATGATAAATTGCCATATAAACGATGGGCGTTTTTATCACGATTCCAAGTAATTAAACAATCACATGCCCCATGACTGTTACTAATGTACGCCTCGTTTTGTTCTAGATTTGTTCTTTAAACGGGATGTTGCTCTGGATGCTATTAACGTGAACAATTACACCGTTATTCTACAAGTTAACGATTCTGCAATGCTGCCAGGCCATGGTCCTTCTTTCGTAAGTTATCTCTTAGTATCCCTTATTTCAGTTGTATCACCATTGTCAGTGGCGTTGTTGGGTTCAAACGGAAAAGAATTTGATAAAATTGAATAAATTTATTGCGGAGGTCGTCTGTCCGATTTCCGCTTACATTTGCTGACTGTTGCGTTCGTGGTAATTTAATTCAGGACTCGTATTGCATTGTAAAGATAGAACTAAAAGCGCATATGTTGTAGAAGGGAAACTTGCGAGATATTGCACCACAACGTTGAAGACATTTATCCCTCGATTGCCAGATAACTGCGTACGGTTGAGGTTAGAACTAGGCCAATGTATTCAGTATACCGTTCGGGTAAGATAGAGACTACAATTGATAGAATTATTTTATAGCAACAAATTACCCATTGCATCATTTGAATGTATATTAACCCTGCGCTTTAAATCCGATGAAATGTTGAAATAAACGATGAGCCTTTTCTGCATTTTATACCACCGAGGTTCTTCTATGGAAAACGTACAATAACATGCCACAGCGTTGTGCATGCACGATGGGATGTAAATTCCTGGTTTCGGCGCAAAACCGGGAAAGCGGTTATGCTGCTGCTCCAATGTGCAGTGGATGCATAAATTTACGACGGTGGTAAGCAGAGCTATGACGCTGGGTTATGTCCCAAAGTGGTATCACTCAATAGCAAAATTTATTCCACTATTGTTGAATTTTATAATATTTCAATTTATTTATTCATGCATTTCTTCCAACTGGAAAAATTACAAATGACGGCAAACGCAATTTATGTTCTACATTGTTTCTTTTATGGTTTGCTTATTTTATGTACTCAAGTTTATTTGAAAGTTTAGTGTCGCAAAAATATTTTCTTACTATAGACCAATATATTTTTATCACATATGTTTACTTAGAGTCGTCAATATGGTTCTCTTCATCATAACAAATTTCTAATTTTGTTATCCCTTTTGTACCCGTTATGCTGGGTGTGGGAGCGTACGGTTACTCATGTTGGTCAAAGACCGATCACATCACTGACCGCCTGCTAGAAGACCCATTTGTTTTAGAGGATGCAAACCTCTCTTCGGTATAAACTACAACGCTCCCAACAGAAATGTTAGCAGGATTTGAATCCACAATTTGTCAAGTGTGCTCCGGAGGTAGTTTGGATTTATATAATAATTGTTAGGTATATGGACATAGTGGAATCAGTCAACAGCACAAAAATTGTAACGCTATTATTGCATATCATAATTGAATTTACTTTTGCAATATTATTTTGTATTTGTTATAATTGAAAGACTTCAAAAATCGGAATGGGCATAAATTATTGTTCCAAACCGTCTATTTTGTGAGTTGCGGACTTTATGTACCTACTAAGTTCCTTTGTCGTAACCTATTACATTTTTGCAAGTCAAAAACTCTACTTTATAATCGTACAAGTTAATGCCTTTCTTAACAATTGTCTTTGGAGTTTACACGCTTGTGGGCGTTTAAATTGATTGTGCTTGTGACATTTCAAAAAAAAAGACAAGAAAAGGAAGCAATAAAATTACAGAGGGATGTAGATAGAATAAGTAACAAGCACATCGTAGGAAATTTTGTACGCCACTTCGTATCAAATGATTTATGTCTTGTTTGTTTTTCCATTATTTTCTGCTTTCTTTCTATGTTTTACGATAAGGAAAAACACAAAATAATACTGTTTACTGTGGTTAGTTTGTTGTCGAAACTTAAACTTTGCATAATCCTTTTTGTAATGTGCAGCAAATCTATTTGCTAAGTCGTATGTATCTTCCTGGTATAAGGGTGACTTTTGGTTATGTACGTCTGCTCAACGGTATTTGAAAATTATGTTGAAATGTTGAATTTGCCAATCATGAAAATTGTTTGATGTTATGGTGATGATATAAAATTCCAATTGAGATGACTATTAGAATTAGATTATAATTCTTTAAAGTATACAAGTAACCTTTAGCTTTAAGGAAATATAGGTTTCGGTTGAAAAATAGAAAGATACAAAGACTTGAATTTAAGGTTACGTGGGGTGAATAGATAAAATCACGTGAAAATGTTCTCCGACGGAGAATGAAACGAGTTGTGAAGTAAAATTTAAAAAATTATCTACTAAGATCAGTTATGTACTATATATATC
Organism: Ecitoglossa quadriceps; assembly: GCA_027574925.1. Lineage (NCBI taxonomy): Eukaryota > Metazoa > Arthropoda > Insecta > Coleoptera > Staphylinidae > Ecitoglossa > Ecitoglossa quadriceps. The sequence goes on along the minus strand of JAODGC010000012.1, from coordinate 2,477,501 downwards.
TGATGATACTTCATCCAACTATTACTATTTTTCTAGTTAGTTCTTATCGGTTCTATCTTACAATTGGTGCAATATTACTGAAACATTCACTAAAATTGATGACACAAGCCCATCGCATTGTAAGAAGTGTAATAAACCACACATAATGAAGCATCTCACAGTTCTCCATTACAACCCTCTTTCAACAAGGTACACTTAATGCGCTTCCAATGACATTGCTTTAGTTTCCTGTCGAGCCTTTTTAGTGCCAACGTCAATGGAATATGAGAGCAAATAGGTGCCTAGAGGGTAATAAATCAAAAATTATCGATTCATTCTTTAAACCCTTCGTTAAAATTCCTCGTTTCACCAGGTAAATCCATTTCAGCATTAACACTTGGCATTTTTAATAAAATGATCATAAGACGAACATAATTCAAACTTTCTCTTTTCTTTAAGGCCCACGTTCCAATTCATCTTACTCATCCAAAGGACACCCGACTAGCAATGCTCATTCCACCTAAGGATGTCCCACCTCTTCTCTTGTATAGACAACGTGATTACTCAATTTTCAGGTGATTATATTCTATAGATTTGGATCACTCTGCTAAAAAAACAAATTCGAAGCTTTTTATACCTGTTTTAATCTGTGTTTGCAGACTGGCTGGTCCTCTGGCACGTGTTGCCAATCCACCTCTTCCAGTTCCACGAAATGTCGGCAACTTCACTTTAATTGCCCGAAAAGCATCCTATCTACGGACGTTCAATATTACGCCAAGTGACGGTATCATCTACGTGTGCAATATAACCAGTTTGTGGAATTCGGAGCGATCGGTGCGGTTGGACGTGCAGTGGGAACATGATGGAAAATTCGAAATGGATCAGCTACGCATTAACATCATTGATGAGCCATCTAACACTTGCCATCATCTGCATGACAACATATTTGAATGGTCACATTGTACCAGGTACTCCAATCCGGATGACTGCGCATCAGCATGTGCTATCGGAAGTGGTGGACATTCAAGTGTTGCAAAATCGTAAGTATACCTAATTATTTGGTTTACAACCAAAATCAGGATATAAAATAACCAATTTAATCAAGTAAAATTTAGATTATTGTACATAATTAAGCACGTCAAACAATCCACTTGCTTAAATCAAGAATTCCAGTTATCTTTGGTTAGACAGCTGTGCTATAATATATATGCAGTAACCCAATGACAATGTAAAGATGATAAGTATTAGATGTAAAAGATGATTCCCATCACTCATATTCACTCTGAGTTTTTATTCCCCAAAGATTCCAGAAATCTTTTGATGCGGAAAAAGACCAAACAATAGTACCCCAGCCATCGCCCTCCAATCTCCTCAAGCTTATGTCTATCTTCCCTAACCAGTACCCATCCTTATCTCGTACTTGTTATCTTTAAAATTCTTATTTTGAGCGCTTTTTTGTACTTGTTACAGCAAATGACCATAAATAAGATCGGGTCTGTTGTATCATCCAACCAAGTGCAAAGTGCATGAGATATTACAGTGTTTTTTAGCACAATAGTTTCCAATTTGTGCGCGAGTATTTCGTGTTAAATTAGCAAGCCTAAAGCGGATACTATAACACATTGCGCAAACTTAGTTTGGAAGCAAACATCTTGGCAATTATGTACGGTTATTTTTACTCGTCTC
>JAODGC010000012.1:2397107-2475736 GCA_027574925.1 Ecitoglossa quadriceps | reverse complement strand
TCAAAACCATATATAGGGCTTATGATGCAACTCTCTATCATCAGCCACATTCGAAGAACTTTATGCTTTCAAATTTGATTGATTCATTTTCGCACATATCCGCCTGCATTCTGCATATGGATTTGATTAATCAACTTGCAATTTGCTTCAAATGTTCACCTAACGAGATGAAAATTGCACGGAAATAGTGGCTTTAAATTCTAGGTAAATGAATATAAATTGTTGTGAAAATATTTCACATTTTTTTGAGTTGACGCTGTCATCATTAGTCAACCTTGTATACGGATTGTAGGGTATTGCGGTTATCAAAGGTAAATTTTCTTCATTACGCCGATATGAGTTTCTTGTTACTTTATCACCTGAGTTTATATCTTTACAACATTCTATGTTTTTAAGGCAATTGCAAATACCCTTACTGTTAGCGTTAGTCGTAAAGTGAGCAATAAGTAATTCTATAGGATAAAACTTCATCTATAAAATAATGTCGTGCTTGTTTTGATTCAGTCTTTCTGGATTAGTTCAAATATCTTAAATACTTTACCCTTGGCATGAATAGAAAATAGTATCTTCCTATTTATAGAATAGAAATAAAAATAAAGAATAAAACATAAAAAAGAATTGATTTAATATAATTATTTAAAAAGGCAACAATATATCTATGCAAATACAGAAAAAGAATCTTATAGATATCAAACAATTAATTAAATTATTTTTAAAATTATTCAATTTGGTGTGTTTAATTTTTTGATTTCTTCTTCATTGTCGGCTATTCCTTTGTCAGGCTAACTTACTTAGACATAATATTTGATTTTTTCAGAAAGGGTTTGCGTTGTCTCCTTTATTTTGACTCTTGTAGCAATAAAAACGTTAAAATTACATGACTACAAAATACCTACTTGTAGGTATAGAATGTTATTTCAACTATACTTGAATAATTAGAATTTATAGTGTAGTGGTCCTATTTCAGTTCCACCTGAAACCACTTTTAATTAAATTGATAAATTTTGAATAAGAATCCCAAAAATACTGGTCTGTTTTGTAATTAAAATTGTTCCACACAAATAAGTTAACTATATTCTCTAAAATTTCAAAGCTCTAATTATATTTTTATGTTATATCTCCGACAAAAATAACAACCACCCGACTGCATCCACTTTTCCTTTGAGGTGAAGCATCCTTACCGCTCTCTTTTATTCATATTGTCTAAGCCTTTGTTGCTACTAATAACTGCAGCCTTTATTTCATTTCCTTGCAGTAATGACGTTCCATTTATCTTTACACTAATCCATATACAGTTAAAATACACCAAAGAACATTAGTTCCGTGAATGGTAAATATAATAAATTTTCCATGAAATTAAAAGTTACAAAAATCATTCCGAATAATACATTATTAGCGAAATTATATCACCTGCATGTTTTCTATACTAAGTTCGTACTAAAAATGTCAGATACATCATTAATCACCCGCAAGTCGTGAAAATTTAGCACGAAAACACGTACCATATTCGCTGGTAGTTTAGGTCAACGAATTACATTACTGTCTTGGCAATTACCGTCTGCTGAATTAGATTATTCAAGGTTTTGTGCTCTCGTTCTTTCAATGTATGTACGTGCTAAAATAATGGATGGTGTGGGCAGACCGATACGAAGTTGTGATTAATTTACAGCATGCAATATAATATGACCATGTCAGTACTAAATTCAGTGTATGTTCATCATCGTGTGTGAACATTGCGTGCAAGCAAATCGTACTAATGCTAGATTGTGATTCAAGTGATAAACGTGATAATAACTCAGGGTTAATTAATATTTCTATTCACCAAATATGTTATACATTTTGTGGAATGCGAAGGAATTTTTAGTGCAATATGATAAAGATTGTATTTATTTTTAGTAGGTGTTGTTTACTGAAAATGTTCACATATTGCACAATTTGCAATTTTCTTGTACGCAGGTTGTCCTAATGCACGTTTCTCTTTGCGTTAGAATTTGTATCTTATTTTTTGCCAACACACAATAGGAATATTACTCCACTGTTCCTCTGAAAAGATAAACAGAGGGAGAATCTGCACTTTTAACATGGGAACGATGTCCTTTCTGCAGTTGTACGTTTTGTGCAATTTATTCTGGAGCATATGGCAAAAGCTGGCTCATGCACGCAATACAACGTTCTGAGAACAAATTTCGACGCTTTGAACATGAAACTCTGAAAGTATGAACTGAAATTTGGTATTTTTATTTTGTGTGTTTCTATTTAATAGCGCAATTTACGATAAAATAAATTAAAATATTAAATGAAAAATCAATACTGCACAGGCCAAGTGTAATTGTAATCGCTTTTGCAAATTACAATTTAAATGCATACCAGAAACCTAGTTAAACCATCTGAAATTGTTATAAGTAAAAGTTATCTGCTGTGCATATTTTCTTTGAAATTTTAGGTAATGCGTTTTCAACGAAATGTAAACTCTCCTATCATAGTGTTTTCTCACAAAGTTGTAAATGCTTTTTGCGTCTTTTCTGGTCTACAGCATCACATCAAAATTCGTTAATGGCAAAGTTTATAACGTGAATTTAATAGAATAATGGGCATAATTCGGTGAATTTGAACTGAATAATTCTAAGACTACAATGTGGTAGAATTGTACTTCTCAAATTACCCGCTTGTATACTGCATTTGCAGACAAAACAGATCGACGATGCGGTGTCAGTGGCGTGGCAATGATACAGTCACAATCAAGAAACCGACCAAGTTCTATCAGGCCTGCACACCTGACTCTGAGACATGTCCTGATGAAATATGTGATAGCTTAGAACAAGCAAATGCTCTGCTTTGTCCGCTTGACTGCACAAGTGAGTACTTCCTACACATAAATCAATAGCACTAGTCCAAGGAAAATGTTACTATTGATCTTGTTGACAATGTTTCCATTATTTTGTGCAGCAAACCCCATAATTCCAACATCTTTAAATCCCCTTACTGGGAAAGGAATATCACGCGCAGGAGGTGTATGCACGTGTACCAGGTCTCGCTGCGTGTGCGATCAAAATATAAGCCAGTCCTCTAAAGCAAATGAGGAGAAGAAGAGACGCGCAAAGGATTTGAGTAACAAAACTACCATCGGATATACCTCCAACGTAACGACTGTACTACCAATGGAGGACGTTCCGAATTTGAGCCGCCACATCGGTAAGCATCTCAGTTGCATCTTCCATTATAGGATTTCAACCTAATAAGGACATTGCAGTAATTTTATGGAGTTCATATGCTTTAGAAATATAGCGTTAGATATAGCTCTGGCAATCAAAGAAAGTGGTTTTGGTTGTAAACTTAATTTACAAATTCCAATAAGGTTGCAGTATTGATGTATAGTTATGCTAATGAACTTCTGGATGCTATTACAGTTTTACCCAATGAGCATAAAATTAAATACTTTGGTAATTTATTTTTCTCCCTTGAACATTTTCTTCTCTGAGTAATTCATCTGAGTCATTTTTATTACTAACGCAAACTTTATCTATGTTGTTGACACAAGTTGATTGGTTCATGAGGATACCTGATGCCTGCTGCAGCCTTTGAAGAGAAATCAAACATTCGGCGTTTTGATTAAATCCCACGTAAATATATATATTTCTTATGTATTTACAGAGATGGAAATTGCAACTTGTGGGCTGGGCTGCATGTTGGGGATTTTGGCAGTTTGTGTCTTTGTGTTGACTACTATTGTGTCCATCGTTGTGTGTTGGCGCATTGGGAAGGTGCATAAAGTGCGGAGTAAATTTAATACGGACCACAATGACCTTTCAGCTCCATTATCCGATTATGTCGATAGAGGATTACTGCCTGAAACTGCAATCACCCTCAATTTTGACATGACCACTTCCCTGGCACATAACAGCAAAGTTACAGTGAGTACGCTTTGCAACTTTTTGACACTTCCATGAAAGGAAGAAGAAATACAACTTACCATTCTCTAGATTTAATTAGGAAACCTTGTTCTAATCAAGGTTTAGTAAGTTATTGGTTCTAATCTAAGTAATGAAATTAGATTCATTTGCAAGGCAGTTTAATTAAATTTAATGAAATATATGCAATGAGAAAGTAGTATGTATAAAAGTGGTCTTTTAAAAGAGATGAAAATTGAACGCCTAAAAGCTTCACAATTACATTTTGGAAAAATATGTTTTATTTTGTTTCATACTGTTGCATATGCAACTAAAGTGGCTTACCGTGTCGACAGTGTGTAATCCTACTCTTTCGTCTTTGTCTAGCCGGATCCCAAATGGGAATTTCCCCGCAGCCAACTAATCATAGAGCAAACACTAGGAGAAGGAGAATTTGGTCGAGTTTTACGAGCACGGGCAAAGGACATTTCTGGACATTCAGGTACCTATTTTACTTATGTGCGTAATTGCTGCAACCTATTCTATATTAATCCTACAAAGGTACGAAATAAACGTAGCTTAATTAACCTACCAGGAACACAATTATTTTAAAAATGATGAGTGGCAAATATTTTTTCCTGCGAAAACGTTTTTTAAAGGCTAAATACGCCGAATAAGGTTATCGCTAGCTTTATATCTTTGTCCGCCACGTTGATTATGCAAGTGATTAATGATCGCTTTATTCCTTTGCTGGAAAGTTGAAAACAAAGCCGCAATGCGTATTCTAGGTAATAGCCACAATTCACACACATCCACTTGCTTTGCAATGTGATGGAATACGTGGCCCATTTGAGTTGGGTGATATGAGTCTAGTACTGCCAAAAATATACGCCCACGTGTTAGCATGTCAGTTCATTCATTACTAATGCCATTTGCACTTGGTACAAGTTCTTATTGATTTTAAATTGAATGAATTGAACTGAAAAACGTGTTTCAACGTTGTAAAGAGAATTTAGGTGACTTTCAGATTAGCTATGAATATTTATTTTTATTATTTCTCTTGAAATGACAATATGGGATTTCAAAGCTATTCTCACTAATTGCGCAGCATAATTTAAGATATTATGGCAGAAATTGCTGGACGCTAATATAAATACCACAAGCAATTAAAACTTTATTTTGTACTATAGTCTCACGTGGCTTTTCTGACAAACAAAAGGTGTGCTAGAAATTTATTGTTTGAAGTGCGAGCAAGGTTAATTCAATTTAACTCAAAAGCTTAATGCTCGGTACATGTTGATTGTTGAATGTTGAAACTGAACTAGTTACGTTATACTTAGTTATGCCAATTTAATTGATGGTACCAGCTAATTATTTTAGTTTGTGTTAGTTTTTTAAAACTCTGTGTTTGCTAATTTATAAATGAACTCAAACATTAGGATGTCATAAATTAAATTTGATATATTTTTTGAAAGAAATACTATGTAACATTTTTGGAACAAATTAAATCCTTTATAAAGATAACTAATAAAACTTAGCGAAATGTGAAAAATGTGCACAAATGTATACTAAGTATATAAGTATTAATAATTCTATACTACCGTTAATGAAAATTTAGCTATCAGTTGATGGAGTTGAGGGTTGAACAGTTGAGCTAAATATTAATTCACTAGCTAAGAGTAATTCTTTACTAAATGTGAGTTAACTGAGGAGAACTTTGAGTCCGATTGTTTTATTAATGTTTAAAACGTTTTCGATGTATTGCTTTCTTCAGTGTGTCTCCTTCATCACTGGCTACAAACGATACGAATTTAAAAACACCATGCAGATTTTAAACATATGGAAGAAGGCAACAAAACGCATAACTTAAACTAAAAGGGAGAAAAATTACGAGAGGTGCACGTTAAGCGATCCGGCGTATTATTGCGTTTAAAAGATATAAATTTGATATTTAAATATGCTAAATAAATTGTTTAATCGACTAACCGTTCCGCTTTTGTCGACATTTATTAAATTTATAAAATTTTTATTGGTATAATTATAAACCAAACCGGCATTATTGGAAGATAATAATATGGAGCTAATATTTTGGTTTGGTTTATACCACTTAATTATTAAACATTCAACTAATATTCACTTTTTCTATAGAAGAGTAATTGCAAAATTTGGCATGTACAGGAAATAAGTTTCCCTATATTTTTCTCTCCTGGGTATGGGCATTCTATTCAACGCATTTAATTGAATTTACCTTCATACTTGAGATACGCAAAAGTAACATTGGCACAGTTGGCACAAGATAGTATCACTGCTGTGGAGTGAACTTGAAACTTTTATTTTATTATTCTTGGAACGCTTTGCGGGAAATTTGCGACTTTCTTCTCTCGATCTAACCCTCGCAATGTTCAAGTTCAAGTGCAAAACAAAGTCGTTGAAAGAAGATTCCTCTGCTATTTTTGTTTACTGCCCAGATATTTCAATGTATCATGGCCAATCATTTAATTATCCCACACAAATTACTTTGACTTCCTAAGTAAACTTATAAAGATTATGTTCTTTTAACAACAAAATTTATTCATTTATAGGATACACAATTGTCGCTGTAAAAACATTGAAGGATGATGCACGCGATGGTGAATTGACCGATTTACTTTCGGAATACCATCTCCTAAAAGAAGTATCGCATCCGAACATCATCAAACTTTTGGGAGCGTCTACTCTTCCGGGAGGACCAGTCTATTTAATCATTGAGTACGCACAGTATGGCTCTTTAAGGTAATGTTTAATTAAAAAAGATGAAAATCAAATATTTACATGTAGTCGCATGTCTGATGGAATTTATTGGAGTCTAGAGGACTGTTTCTGCACTCACATACATATTTATGGAATATTTATTTATTTCTGCTTGTTTAGGAGTTATTTGAGGCGAAGCAGACATTTAAAATCGGAAACGCAGCTACCTAGGGTTGCCTCCTGTATGGTGGATGAAGCATTGTTAGAACCTTCGACCCCCAATGACAACTATGATGAGCCAAAGACTTGTAAGGTCACGCCGAAAGATATTCTATCCTTTGCTTGGCAGATAGCCAATGGCATGACGTATCTAACTGAAATTAAGGTAAGTGGAGCATTTTTTTCGGTAAGAAAATAAATCTTGGCAAGTTTACTTTAAAATTGATACTTTTTCCTTTAAAGTTAGTACACCGTGACTTGGCTGCGAGGAATGTACTACTCTCAAAGGACAAGGTGTGCAAAATTTCCGATTTTGGGCTAACGCGAGATATTTACGAGGACGACGCCTACTTTAAGAGAAGCAAAGGCCGAGGTAGGGTTTTTTTTCATTTTTGTTTATTTATACTACTCTCTCATTGATAGCAACTTAGCTTTACACATTTAGGCTCATTTGCAATTGCTCACGGTCGAGTGAACCTCAAACGATTCTTAATTGATGGGAAATTCGTTTAATAGGATGAAATAAAAAGCAAAGAAAACAAAGTAACTAATATACGCACTAGTTTATGCCAATACTCTTGGAACAATTAGAAGGGGTTTGTTTTCTTGCATCAAATGACTGTGAGCATCTGAGCACCTATTCTTGTTATTCAATGACACCGTACTCGACCTTCTTCATACCCACTTGACCCGCTCGGTAGTTGGACCATTTTTGTTGGACTGGGTGCACCCCTATCTTTGATTTGAACTGATTTGAACGCGCACTGCCGACTTGTATGCCAGCGTGTGTACTACCAAGTGTACTACCAAAGCGCTTAGGCACTTGCTAAAGATTAAATGTTTTCAAATAGCTTTTTAGACTTTTTTAGTATAATTTATCTAATTTAAGTCTTATTTGAGTGAAATCTGCATCTTTAACTTGACTGATCTGAATTATGAATTCGGCTATAAGTTTTAATAATTTAAATTGATTACTTTCAATCTTTTTAAAAAGATAAGGATTTCAATAAATACAAAGAGGTAAAGTTTTTTATTTTTTCATTGGAATCAGATCAAAAGTATTTGAACCATCAGATAACATTATCAAAAGGTTTTCAATTTGCAGTAAATAACCTACTGTATAATACCGTTGAAAACTTATCATTGCACATTTGTGCATTATACATAGCTTTGCAAGTGCAATATTCTATGTTGGTGCTATACTTTAAGTGGCAAACTCACTATAGATTTCAGAAAGTAAATATTTGGAAACTGGAATAACTTTGGAAAATGTTAGATATAATATCATTGAAGGAGCCAAGTTTTTTTTTCCATACGGATTTATTGATCCGGTTAAACGGACTGTGATCAAAGTTGTGTCCTCGTCGACCAATTGCAGATATTCAAATAGCTCCTAATGCAACTTGATTCCAAATGCGCTTGTTTGAATTTCTACAAACAGAATGTCTACACTGTGAACATCTAACTTTCAGCAGATACATGCTAAAATCGATCAGCTAAAAAGTTGCCACATTTGTAATTCACCTCATGTCAGTTGATTTCAACATCTGCGATAGTTGTTATGCACTCTAGAATTATACCCTTCCACGAATTATTTCTCATTCCTCTTGCTACTTTCAGTGCCGGTGAAATGGATGGCACCCGAATCGCTGTCGGATCATGTCTATACATGTAAATCGGACGTTTGGAGTTATGGGATCCTCATCTGGGAATTGGTTACACTTGGAGCTACGCCGTATCCAGGCATACAAGTTCAGAATTTGTTTCATTTGCTTACATCTGGGTATCGCATGGAAAGACCGGAAAATTGCTCGGTGCCACTGTAAGTGCATACAATCATAAATAGATTAAATTTAGTTTAAACTGTTGATTCATTGCTATTTGGTAGATATAAAATTATGAAAGGTTGTTGGAATATGGATGCGGAACAACGTCCTAGTTTTATTGATTTGTCAAATAAATTTGAAAAAATGTTAGAAGATCAAGTTGAATACTTGGATCTGACTGCAAATGCAATTCATAATAGAAGTTACTTTTGTACAATAAGTGGTGAAGCTGCTGATATTGATGATCAAGGTAATGTCATTGCGTGTTATTTAAAAAGTTCTTTATAAAATAATATTGTTTAATTTAGATGTAATGAGAAGTATGGACAAAGATGATAGTGAAGCTGAAGAAGAATTAGAAACAAATTTGGAAAAGAATTCGCCACGCGGCAAATTTTGTCATACAGACGAGGAAGTCGAAAAGAAAATCAGCAATCTGTTGGAAAATAACAACGAATTACTACCACACCTGAGCCCATTGAAAACAGGCTATGAAACTCCGATTAAAGCACAGTACGCTAACGCAGATACCATTGGACTTGCATCCGACCCGATGCAGTATTACACGAATATGGAAGCACCTAAAAGAGTTATTAAATGAATTGTTGTTGCTTATCATACTACTGTGTAAGCATATTACCTAAAAGTTATCTTTGAAAGTAAGGGAATGTTGTGCTAGTCAATGGGTTGTGCTGTATAAGAAGAAAATGATTGCTTATGAAATCAAAGGGGAGACTGATATGATAGTTAATCAATCGTGTGCATATATGGAAACTATTTATTACAGTAGCTATTTATTTGCATATACCTATTATATACATATTATGTTGGCCATTCTAAGCGACTTCTATGTTCTAATATCAATTTTCTATGTATGCTTGTCTGTTAGCTATGTTTGCTTTTCTTTTTAGTGTATAGATCAATATGACAATTAATATATTTCTACTTGTTACCTCAAAGAGAGAACAAACACTTTTTATGAACTATTCTGTAAGTGTATGTACAATTAAATGTGTATTTTATTATCAAAATTACTGATACAAATATTTTGGGTACAATGTAATTTTTCACGATAGCTATGGCTTTATTTGACTGTATACTTATGTACAAGAAATACATTTAATCTTTAAAGAAATATTACCTTTTGCATTTGTTTTTTAATTTGTTGTGGAGCGTACTGCAACCTATACCAAGTACAGATAGACACTGTACTCATCTTCTACTCCATTACATTGCATATACTATCATGGATAGTAGATTGGGACTAGCTTCAGTGAACATATATATTGAGTCCTAACAGGATTCAAAACGGTATCTCTAAAATCTTCTCTTTACTGTCGCTGCTACAATGAACGACTTTGTTTATATTATAAATATGTGCTTATAGTTCAAGATATAAATTCAACATATAAGTTAAATTCAAGATATAATTGCATTTTGTCATTATGCAAATTTTTTAAAATCTTTTAATCTATAGTTATTTATTTAAACTGAAAACATTTGTAAAAATTTGAATTTCTATTCCTCTGATAGAACACCCATAAGCCCAATGTAATTCGAAATTATTTTAATTTTCTTGAAAACTCTGGCGCCCCTGGGGATTGAAGCCAGCACCCTCGCGTTTGCAGCCATAAGAATAAGCGTATAGCGGAGATAATTAAGAATGCACTAAAATTGAGGTCAAATTTAGCAAATGTTTAAAATTTATTAGATAAATATTGTTTGTTTTTTAAGCCAATGAATTTCTCTATATGCCTGTTTTACTTAATTACTTCTCTATTAATAAGTAATGCTTTAAAATTAAGATTAAAATTAATCATTTCTTCAAATTTTTAGAAACACGTAAATAACATAAATTTTTAACGAAACATGTAAAACACAACTCTATTGCTGCAATAGTTTTAAAGTTATTGGCAAAATACTTTTGCAAACTTCTAAAATGCATAACAATAATACGGAAATTTTCTTCGTGGCCCTTATAAAGTGTTGGGAGCACAGTGGTCATTTCACAATAAAGGTGAGATAAACAGGAGGGCCACGGCGACAGTATTCTTCTCTCTTGTTTGCACTCCAACTAACAAATCAGGTCATTTATTCTGTTGATGTTTTTATATTTTTAGTACATTCCAAGAGCCAGTCATCCCTAAAATGTAGACAAATGTATATTAGTACACAAAATATATCATGATGTGTGTTGTTGCTGAATACAATATTTTAAAAGAAACTTATCAAGGAAATAAACTCAACACCTTTTGTATAGTTTCCACTATGCTTATAGAATATTGCAGGATGACGTTATATTTATTACGGCGGGTGTTTTAATGTCGTATCAGTTGATTTATTCTAAATCGTCCATAAAGGTATATGTTAATTTCCATGCTGCAAACTCTTAGTGATCCATCAATGATCTGTCACGTTCATAGGCCATTTATGAAAGTGTAGAAGAAATAGGAATAGTGGAACGCTCTTAAAACACATCCTGACATCTTAAATTCGCTCCTTGGTAGTAGATAGATTCTTAGGGTGATTAGATAACTGCAAAAGTATGGAAATCTTCAAAACTATAGGAATTTGCAAAAATTCAAAAATCTGTAATAGATCTTACCCATCTATTAGAAAGTGTTTATCTATTGCAAATGTAGAGGCCCACACCTGCTTGATGTTCCACAAGTACCGAAATGCTATTTCTTTCTTAGTTTCACTCATAGGCTTCGCATATCCCCAGACGGTTAGTGGAACATCGTTAATGCATATACAAATATACCATAAAAATATATTTCCTGCAAAAACTAAGTAATTGCCACAAATTGTTAATTCTCTCTGGATGTAAAAATAACAATAAATCTAAACTCAGTTATACCCATTCAAAATGCAGTAATTCGTACATATTTAGACCTATTTTTGTTAATTTCTTTGATTTATCCCAATACCTTACAGATCTCCTTATGCGTAGAAGGAGTAACATGTAATACAAGTAAATTGTATATAAATACTAAGTCGAGTCGCAAAGCATTAACTAATGCTGTTTTGCATTCCAAGAGATTAACGATGGCAACGGCATTGCCGGTGACTGTAATGTTAAATCACTTATGTATTATTTTCAGTGTCACTTCATTGAAGCACAAAATAAAACGATTGTTTTCCTAAATATTATTATTACATTTTGAAGCTTGCAAATAAACTTCTTATGTCCTTTACAAAATTGTTGGCCCAAATATCTATTAATCTTCTTAAACACACACATAATTGACACAATGACACGAACCCGCCGAAGGTCGGTACGCAACTAACACGCATCACGCAAGTATTGCTGCTACACACTTGAATGTAAACAATAACAAACCAATGCAAAAGAAATTAAATATGCTCACAAATTGACAATTGGAAAACTAATGTTGTGGTGGAAATGTGTCAACAATTAATGATATCAAACAATACTAATAACTTAATAATTGTTTTGCATGAACGAGATAACTGTCCATTGAATTCTTTTAAAAATTTGCATACAAAATGACTAATATTGAGATTAATGCGCTATCTAATAGAATTAAGAATTTAATTTTGATTGATAAAAAATAATCAAGGAACATCTTCCTCTAACAGAAAGTGTAAATAACAGCCCCATTGCTAAATTAATTTTGAAGTTATTAGTAAAATAGTTTGGCAAATTTATAAAACACATCAGAATAATATGTCAATTTGCTTTTTGGGCTTTATTTTGTAGGGGTTAAGTAAACCCCTACCATCATTCAGCACACCATACAATGTACCAAACACACATGAATGCCTGCATTCATCCGACCTGGACGCAACCTTAGCACCGAACGCCTATGAATCCACGCATTCATGCGGGATGCAACAATGTACCCCGTTGCATAAACACCACGTAGCAAAAACATCACGCACATACCGCGTGCACGAGCGCCACGTCCCTATAAAAACGCAGAACCTTTCTTCGGAAGGGGGCAGTCGATCTCTGCCTGCCGCGGGGAGTCAGCCTCGGGACTCCACAGCAGCCAGCCGCTCGCTACCGCTCAGCCGCTCGCCATCGTCCAGCTGCTCACCACCGCCCGGTCGCCCATCGCCGCATCACAGCAGTCCACTACAACCCCGTGTTCTCCGGTAGGACTCACCCAGTCGCCTCCGTACCCCGACGTACGTGCACAAACCTTCCACAATTTCTAAACTGTTGGGAGCATAGTGGTCATTTCACAACAAATTTGAGATAATTAAGAGGGCCATGACAGTCATTTAGTATTGCTCTCTCTTGTTTGCTCTCCAACTAACAAATCAGATCACTTTTCTTCTTGATGTTTTTATATTTATAGTACATTTCAAGAACCAGTCATCCCTAAAATGTAAACAAATGTATATTAGTACACAAAATATATCATGATGTGTGTTGTTGCTAAATACAATATTTAAAAAAAAACTTATCAGGGAAATAAAGTGAACAACTCCTCTGTAATTTCCACTATGCTTATAGTTATTACTGCTTGTTTTTTAATATCGTATCAGTTGATTCATTCTAAATGGTCCTTAAAGTAATATGTTACTTTCCATGTTGCAAACTTCCAATATTCCATCAATGATCTGTCACGTTCATAGGCCATTTATGAAAGTGTAGAAGAAATATGAATAGTGGAACGCTCTTAAAACACATCCTGACATCTTAAATTCGCTCCTTGGTAGTAGATAGATTCTTAGGGTGATTAGATAACTGCAAAAGTATGGAAATCTTCAAAACTATAGGAATTTGCAAAAATTCAAAAATCTGTAATAGATCTTACCCATCTATTAGAAAGTGTTTATCTATTGCAAATGTAGAGGCCCACACCTGCTTGATGTTCCACAAGTACCGAAATGCTATTTCTTTCTTAGTTTCACTCATAGGCTTCGCATATCCCCAGACGGTTAGTGGAACATCGTTAATGCATATACAAATATACCATAAAAATATATTTCCTGCAAAAACTAAGTAATTGCCACAAATTGTTAATTCTCTCTGGATGTAAAAATAACAATAAATCTAAACTCAGTTATACCCATTCAAAATGCAGTAATTCGTACATATTTAGACCTATTTTTGTTAATTTCTTTGATTTATCCCAATACCTTACAGATCTCCTTATGCGTAGAAGGAGTAACATGTAATACAAGTAAATTGTATATAAATACTAAGTCGAGTCGCAAAGCATTAACTAATGCTGTTTTGCATTCCAAGAGATTAACGATGGCAACGGCATTGCCGGTGACTGTAATGTTAAATCACTTATGTATTATTTTCAGTGTCACTTCATTGAAGCACAAAATAAGCACAAAATATTCCTAAATATTATTATTACATTTTGAAGTTTGCAAATAAACTCCCTATGTCCTTCACAAAATTGTTGGCCCAAATATCTATTAATCTTAAACACACACAATATTGACACAATGACACGAACCCGCCGAAGGTCGGTACGCAACTAACACGCATCACGCAAGTATTGCTGCTACACACCTGAATGTAAACAATAACAAACCAATGCAAAAGAAATTAAATATGCTCACAAATTGACAATTAGAAAACTAATGTTGTGGTGGAACTTAATAATTGTTTTGCATAAACAAGATAACTTGAATTCTTTTAAAAATTTGTATACAAAATGACTAATATTGAGATTAATGCGCTATCTAATAGAATTAAGAATTTAATTTTGATTGATATAAAAATTAACAAGCAGCATCTTGATCCAGCAGAAAGTGTAAATAACAGCCCCATTGTTGCAATAGTTTTGATGTTATTAGCAAAATAGTTTGGCAAATTTATAAAACACATCAGAATAATATGGCAATTTGCTTTTTGGGCTTTATATCTAAACTGTTGGGAGCACAGTGGTCATTTCACAACAAAAGTGAGATAATTAGAGAGCCATGACGACAGTCATTTAGTATTGCTCTTTCTTGTTTGCTCTCCAACTAACAAATCAAGTTATTTATTTTGTTGATGTTTCTATATTTTTAGTACATTTCAAGAGCCAGTCTTGGTGTATCATGATGTGTGTTGTTGCTGAATACAATATTTTAAAAGAAACTTATCAAGGAAATAAAGTCAACACCTTTTGTATAATTTCCACTATGCTCGTAGAATATTGCTGGATGTAAGACATTTTATGCATTACTGCTTGTTTTTTAATATGGTATCAGTTGATTCATTCTAAATTTTCCTTAAGGTAATATGTTACTTTCCATGTTGCAAACTTCTAGTATTCCATCAATGATCTGTCACGTTAATAGGCCATTTATGAAGCTATGGATGAAATAGAAATAGTGGAACGCTCTTAAAACACATCCCGACATCTTAAATTCACTCCCTGTTAGTAAATAGATTCTGAGGGCAGTTAGATATCTACAAAAGTATGGAATTCTTCAAAACTAAAGGCATTTGCAAAAATTACAGAATCTATAATAGATCTTACCCATCTATTGGAAAGTATTTTTCTATTCCAAATGTAGAGGCCCACACCTGCATGATGTTCCACAAGTACCCAAATACTATTTCTTTCTTAGTTTCACTCATAGGCTTTGGATATCTCCAAACGGTTAGTGGAACATCGATAATATATACAAATATACTATAAGAACTCATTTCCTGCAAAAACAAAAAATATGGCGATTTGTTTATTGGCCTTTACTTCCAAACTATTAGTACCGCAGTGGCCAATCACTAAAAAATAATTAAGGAACATCATCCTCTAACAAAAGGTGTAAAATACAACCCCATTGCTGCATAGTTTTAAAGTTACTGGCAAAATACTTTTGCAAACTAATAAAATACATAACAATAATATGGCAATTTGCTTTTTGGTCCTCACTTCTAAACACTTTGGCTTCATAATACAATTGTAAAATTAAATTTCTTCCAATTATTTCTAGAGATATCGTAATTTTTCAACAGCATGTTTTGGAAAATTATAAAAATTGACCATGTTTGACTTAAATTTTAGAACATTTTTAAGAAGTTTATAAAACACAGTTAGCAAAGACAATTTGGGGTTTGTTGTAGCACAAAGTTTAGCGTATAGTATGCACATCGTACCATTAAAGCTCAACCGATTTCTCACGGATCTTTAATACTGCTAAAAGCTAATGCAATGGAATGTATTTATGTACTTATTGTACTTATTTAAACACTTGAATATTTTTTATCTCATAAATTTTGCCAATTGTTTATTCTATATTAATTCTTTTTGTAATTAAGTGAAACTCTTCGGCTACATAAGGCATGTCAAAAAATTAATTTATCAAGACAACACCATAACCAAGTACAGGTTTACAAAATTCGTTTGGCAATGACAATTTAGCGCAATTCTTTGGCTAGAAAACGCATTTTTAAAATTTTATTTATCCCAATTACTCCGAAATTATCTCAATTGTTCTGGGGCATGTTTTACGTGTTTTAAGGCACTTCTATTTGTACTAGAAAACTCGAATTGACGTGCTTAGATTCCATTGATTTCGGCAATTACTAAAAATAAATAATTACAGATCAATGAAAGTTATTTCTACTTATGTGTATACTTCCTGACTGCCCTTTGAAACTTTTCGTCGTAAGTTTCTTAAGCTGGTTGAGGCAGTATTCTGATGTATCTTGTTTTGGTACAATCTACATAATTGATTATTTGTAATGTGTTTAATTATAAAGTATGTTTGATTTATACTAAAGTTTAAATTCTATCTGTCAAGTAGAGTTCTGAGTATTGTACATCCAGGAATGTCCAGAGGGACTGAAGTGGTTACTGTTGCAGTTAACCCAATGATTGGAACATCAGTGAACATCCCTTTAGAAAATCTAAAATATGTATTATCAGGTCTGAAGTCATGACCCTATTGAGAGCAACAATGTATTTCATCTAAATAATAAAATAAATGCCCAGCGCATTTTGACCAAAACGTAACCTCCAAAATCTTGCAAGAGCGATTCAAAACGTTTACATTCGTATACGTCCGTTTATTTCATTTGTATAGTTCATCAGGCTTACTTTTTTGATTCAATATTTTTAAGTTTATTTTTGTTTCGTTTTTATAAAATAAATGTCGTTCAAAAGTTCGGCTGATGAACAGAGTGAGGACGGCGAACTACAGCAGAGCCCAGTGTATACACAGAAGAAAAATGATATAATGGATTTTAGGTATGCTTGAACTCTTTTCGTTTATTCTGGTAATTTAACGTCTTGTTTATTTAGTTTATCAGAGGAAGATCCTGATACTATGGATGGCTTAGATATAAAACCTCCACAAGCACATGCCCCAGGACAAAGTTCTAGATCAAAAAGAAGAGACCATGAAAGACATCACAAACATTCTGATCGACATAGAGAAGAAAGGCATGGTCATAGAAGTAAACACAGGTTTGCATTCATTGAGTGTTATATGCACAATTTGAAATTACGCTACTTTCATTTTGCAGAGATAGAAAGGAGCGGGAAGCACATTACCAACGTGAAAAGGATCGTTACTACAAAGAAAAAGCCAACTATGAAGCAAGTTTATACAACCAAGAAGTGCAATACTTGGGAGAACGCGCATATCGCGAACGGAAAGAAGAATCATCTGCTAAAAGACATAGCGAACGTAAGCACGATGAGAAGAAAAGGGAATCACGTGAATTACGACTTTCAGATAGTAGGCATCAACGAGAAAAATATGAGGATGACTTGAGGGCACGTTTACTAAGCAAACGTACGAGTTCCAAAGGCGATGAGGAATATTATAATATTGAAAAAGAGGCAGCAATGAGTCGCAAGTATAGGGATGATGAGAGCATGAATACACTTTTACAAGGTGAAGCAGGAATGTATGTTAAAGACATTATTAATATAAGTACGAGTGAAGATTCCAGGCGGCATCGGTCTCATCGGGATGATGATAAGTTAACAGAAGAAGACCGAACTGAACAGGAGGTCCGTAGAGAAAAACTTCTTGAAGCTGGTAAGTTGATAATACAATTGTATGATAATTATACGGTGTATACTTCTTTCTGAGTAATTTTTAGAACGCGAAATGGCTCGTCAAAAGGAACTACGGGAACGCCGCCATCTCGAAAAACAAAAACGCAAATTGGAAGATGATCTATCAGCTCACAAAAGAGCAAAAGTCGATGATCACATTGTGGTCTCCGATAATACTGATTCAGACGAACCGGAAGAAGTTTCAGATTATCATGAAGCTGAAAGTGGTAATGAATCAAAAGAAAGCGCAAGTGATCGGAGCTCTGTACGGAGTAGGTCGCGCTCATCTGAGAGGGATTCTGTTCGGTCCCGAACAAAATCACATTCTCCATCGGGATCCAGATCTCGGTCAGCAAGTGCCAGTTATAGAAGTGGAGATAAGTCAGGTTCAACAAGTCCTCTGGATAACGGTAACTCCTATTCCCATACAAATGACGAAATAGATGAATCGGAACATGACAATAAGCATGCAGAAAAAGATGTAGCTGAAGAAGATAGAAAGAATGATGATAAACTGGGAGCAGATGAGGTAAAGAAAATTGATGATGATTTACCACCGTATTTTCCTGCAATTCAAGGATGTCGCTCCGTTGAAGAATTCCAATGTCTTAACAGAATTGAAGAAGGGACGTATGGAGTTGTTTATCGAGCGCGAGACAAACGAACAACTGATATTGTTGCTTTGAAGCGACTAAAAATGGAAAATGAGAAGGAAGGTTTTCCAATTACTTCACTTAGGGAAATTAACACACTTTTAAAAGGCCAACATCCTAATATTGTAACTGTAAGGGAGATTGTAGTTGGGAGTAATATGGATAAAATTTTTATTGTCATGGACTATGTGGAGCATGATCTAAAATCTCTAATGGAAACTATGCGACATAAGAAGCAAACGTTTACTGCGGGTGAAGTAAAATGTATATTAATGCAACTATTAAAAGCAGTTGCTCATCTACACGATAATTGGATTCTCCATCGAGATTTGAAAACGTCTAACTTACTCCTATCCCATAAAGGCATTCTGAAAGTCGGAGATTTTGGTCTAGCTCGCGAATATGGATCTCCACTCAAACCTTATACACCAATTGTGGTTACCTTGTGGTACAGAGCTCCGGAATTACTGCTCTGCGCCAAGGAGTATTCTACTTCTATTGATATTTGGTCAGTGGGATGTATATTTGCTGAATTACTTCTAATGAATGCTCTGTTCCCGGGAAAAGGCGAAGTGGATCAACTCAACCGTATATTTAAATTGCTGGGCACCCCGAATGAAAAGATATGGCCTGGCTTCAACAAACTTCCTGCCGTGATGAAGATGAAATTTACTGAGTACCCAATTTCAAACTTGCGAAGCAAATTTTCGACAATATCTGAGACAGGCTTGAATTTACTAATTAGTTTCTTGACATTTGATCCAGTGCAAAGAGTTACGGCAGAAAACGCAATCACACACCAGTACTTTACTGAGGTGCCGTTACCCATAGATCCAGCTATGTTTCCGACTTGGCCGGCCAAGAGTGAATTGGGTCATAGAAAAGCACTAGCAGCAAGTCCTAAACCACCAAGAGGTGGTCCAGACCCTAAACAGCGTGATGAAGGAGGCGATGATGGTTATGGCTTCCGGATTGGTATATCGGCTGCTGATAGTAGACGGTTACAGATGGGTGGAGGTTTTAACTTAAAGTTCTAAACATATGGTTATATTGCATATGGACAAGAATACTGCGTAATAACTATAATTAATTATACTATCAAATAATATTTAAAAATACCTGAATATTCTTGAACTAGCCGGGTAGTTACAAAGCCAAATCATTCATTTTCAATTTAATTAGACCACTATTAAATTTGTGTCCTCGATAATTGTATTTAATTCAATTAATGTAAGATTAAACTTGAGATTAAAATTGAATCAGAGTGCCATCATAAATATCTGTATATTTTAAAACAGTAGAACTACTATAAAATTTCATGTTGCCCCATTGAAATTGGGTTGGGGCTAGGTGTAGAACTTACCGAACTTAATGTTTCTTCTTCTTTTAACAACTTCTTCGTAGGATCCTTTTCCTTCTTTTCCTTATGTTTATGTTCATGCTTATGTTTGTGTTTATGCTTATGTTTTTTCTTATCCTTCTTTTTTTTCTTTACTTTAGTTGGATCACCTTTGTGCTTCCCTTCACCATCTTTTTTAAACATACCGGGTTCAAAACCGACTGGCCCTGGTTGTCCCATACCAGGCAATGAAACGGAATTGTCGGAAAAGTATTCTTGTTTCGGTACACAACTTCCGCCCATATAAGTTACAATTTTGGTTTCAGTCGCAAATATTTCTTCCTGCTTAATAATTGGATCCACTTGTTTGATAATAGTTCGCGTTTCTAAGACATCCAGGTCCTCTTTTATTTCAATTGGCGCAGGAGGTGTAATTTTTTCTTCCTTAGGTTTTGGTGGGATTGGATCATACTGAGGCCGTCGCAGTTCCTCTTCAACGTAATTGTGAACTTTTTGCGGCTTTAGAATTCCAGCTAATTGTGGAATGGGTATGCAGGTAGGCTGCTTTAGTCCATATAACTTGTAATACAAATCCACTAAATCACACCGAAGGCGTGTATCATGTGATAACATTCCACTGAAATCAATGCTTACTTTAGCTACGAGTAGAATAGCTACTTCGCAAATACTTGCTTGATATTCATCCATATTCTTTCCACTAATTCAGGCGTATCTAAACGGTGCCGATGAGCTCTTTCAAATGGTGGATTGAGTACTAACATTCTAGCCAATTTATGTCGTACTCCTGGATCTGGATCATTTTCGATTATGTCTAAAATGTATTGTAAGTCTGGCGAGCGACCATCCACTTTAACAAAATCAACCAAACACTCCAATGCTGCAAGCCGTACATCAACAAATATTCCATACACAGCATAAGACTTAAACAAAACTGGGCTGCTTGGGATATGACCAAATTTTTGTAACTTCCTGATTGCTTTCAGGCATGCCACAGTCACAGTGTACTTATAACATGGTAAGCTTTTTTCCAGATTCAACATTCGTGTTACTTCTTCCAGTACACATTTTGTATCAGCACTTAAATTATCAAAAGTAAAGTTTCCTTGTTGTACTACTGAAATAACTGGCGTTACTGTTACACCTAAAGCTTCCACAAGAACTGCTCTATAGTAATTATCGGAATAACGATTCTTGGAATTATCATTGTACTTGAAGAGATCTAATAACATTCGAATTACTTCCGGTGGACAGATACCATGTGCATTTCTTAGTCCTGCCATTGCAACCGGTATAGTTTTCTGAATAAAATAATGTTGGAAATTACTGAAAGTGTTCTGTCGGATAATTTGTTGTGCAGCAAATGATCCAAATAATTTACGAAAAATTGCCAACATAGCGGGTGGTCCAGACCAATTAACCATAGCATTTGCAACCTACGAAATATATAATACTAAAATAAATTTCAAAACTACTGGTGTAAAACCTACCTTTGTTAAACAATGCGCAGCACGACAGCGTACTTTGTAAAAACATTGCTCGTTTTCTATTGTATCTGTAAGAGATAAACGCGTAGGGTGTGTTGGAAAGTGCTCCAGGGCCAGAATAGCTTCCATTTGGGCAGTCACATCACGTTCATGACGTAGTTGATACTGCCACTGATAATCCGGTTGTTCAATTACAACGGAGCGTAATAATGTCATATCAGGATCCAAACGTATCCATAAAACTGGCGAATCACTATGACAAAAATATACATATATATATATATATATACGGAATATATATATATACCCTCTTCCGTGTGCTAACAAGATAATTAGGCAGTGGTTCACCACTAATATACATAATTTTGAAAATACTTACTCCATAGCACTCAAATCCATATCAACCTCTTCCCCTGTGCATAAGGGAATTTTCTTCTTCTTGTTTCTTCTACTCTTTGAATGGCATGTAATATCTGCTTTGACCACAGTGTTCTCAATTTGTAGATTATGTTTAAAAGTGCCGTCAAGTTCTTGTAGCGTAACAAGAAGAGGCCCCACGTATTTTCGAATCCCCGTTTGCGTTGTTGCGTCTTGTCTTATTTCCAATTCAATTGTGTTTCTCTTTCGATTAAAGGACGATCCGAGATTAAACTTAGCATGGCCTCCAGTGCGTACCCATTGATCAATAAAAACCGCCATGTCTTTTCCCGTAACCGTAAAAATGGCTTTAGTAAACAAATTTGTACTAATTAACATATGTCCCCATAATCCGCTTCCAATTTTCTGGCCTGATGCATTTGATGCTAGCGATAGCTGCTTATTAAAAACTTGCAATAATAATTCTAAACCAATTCTGTGCTCCAACATTCTCATAACTAGAAACGCCTTCTTATACAACATCTCAACATATAAAGGCGATTGAGTGTACAGATTTTTAATCGAAAAGTAAAAGTTAGCCTCTTCATGCTTCGAATGCATTTGAGATGTGTTTGAAGCCACAGGAAGAGGTGCAGGAGGCTGGCTAGGATCCAATATAATTCCACCATAGCCTTCTTCATATCTAACTACTTCTTGGAGCGATGACTGCACAAACTCTCGATACTCATTATTCCCAAAACATTTCTTAGCATATAAACCGCACAAATATTGGCTTATTCCTTTCGGCAGCCACATATCCGACCAGTTTTGCATAGATATAAAACATCCAAAAAACTGTTCAGCGATCGCTTGGGCCATTGCTCGTCTAGTTATATACACTTGATCAATAATTACTGCTGAATGCAGTAAATTGGTATTCAAGATAGTCATCGTGGCGTATGATCTATGATCATCATGAACTTCATCAACAAATACTTGCTTGTAGCACGAATATGGATAACGGTTTGCCAATGTCTCTTCAAAGAACTCAAACGCTTCATGCATAAATGTGGTTGTTGTTCTCAGCAAAGGGAGTAACTTCGGTAGACAGAAGTGGGTCACTTCGTGCATATATGGATCAACGTAAATTTCGAATGGTCCTACTGCAAGGGATATATTCGGCGCACACGTAGGAATATTCAAAGAGTAGTGAAATGTCTTTCGTCGCATATCTGGAGTAAACACTACTTCTTGTAAGTCACCATTTGAAACTGCAGTCATACTTTCATCAACAGTAAACTCAAGTTTCCATGTACATGGTTCAGCATAACTGTCAACACAAGGAAACCATAAACGTGAGGCATTTTGATGTCCATATGAATACATGTGAACTCCACGCTATAAAATGTAATAATTTATAAATTAGAAACATAGCTATCTTATTTAAAGAAAAAACTTACCTCAGTAAATGTTCCTTCCCCAAGAGGTACAACAAAATGAATGCCCCCTTCAGGCTGCTCCAAAGAGAATTCAATTGCAACCCTGAGTGCAGTACCTTCAGCTATCAGATGCACTGCTTCATTTGGAATAGGAATTACCAATTCTCCAGCACAATTATCAGGATCTATCTTCAATGCAGCAGTCAAATGATGTGTACTGAATGTTTCCAAAGATCTTGTTTCTGCATCACCTTGACAAATATCCAAAAATGGATCAAAATATTGAAATTGGGTCTCATAAGTTTCATTGAGAAGCACTCTGTAAATTCTGCACTGTTTTGCATTAAGACGAATTTGGCGTAGGTTATCTCGTAATGGGACAACAGTTAATTCCACAAATCCCTACAACATTGATTATAAATTATAGCTATTTTACAAAGTATGTACTTACAATTATACTTTTCCGTTCAAAACTAATTCCAGTCAAGCTTAAAATTTGATGGGCTGTAAACAACGTTAAGGTTAATTGGAATAGTGAACTAAAATGATAAATATTTCTTAAATAGGTTGGATACTTATAACTTATAAGGGCGACACGTATCACCAGTTCGTTCTTTCTTCATTTTGAAATCGCAATTACTTCAATTCTTGAGGAAAACTTATAATTCATCAGTGAGAAAGACGTCCACACGAATCAACCGCATTGTTTAGATCTTACATCTGTTGACATTTGCGTTGAATCAATAACACTAGATGGTGCTACATAGCTTGCGTCGAAAAGGATTGAAAAGTTACTTTTCTTAAAAATCTTTGCCCATTCCACTTGTAACGATGAATAACAAAAATGTTTTGTGTATTGTTGAGTGTAGTCATCAAGTGTTTAAGATACAGTATGTTGATATAAGTGTACTTTAGCACTCACTATTATTTGTTGATAGAACGTTTTCAGCTTGTTGCCTCAACAATATAATGTTGTTTTAATCAACATAATGTAATATTCACATCGTGATCACACTTAACAAGACACTATAGGGTTTTGCTTTTAATGGTTTTATATGAAATAAAGCAAAGTTTTAAGAAAAATTTATGCCAACATAATAATAGAAATGTTGTTATTAGGGAGTGTTCCACTGAGTTATATTAATTATTTGCAGCATACTACAAATGCTATTGATAAAAGCGCCATAATTTGATGAATTATTATTTTGCCTTGTCGAATATCGTTGGGGGTGCCGCTGGAGCATCAATTGCAGAAATGGTTATTGTTATTTGCAAACTTCAATTTAAAACTTTACTGACTCAGAGCTAATATCGCCCCATACCTCAGTTAAGAAATCATTGACGTAAATTGTACCAATTTACATGTCAAATATTATTCACGCAATATATCACTTGAATGATAATTTAATATAAAACGAACAAAATGCCATGTGTATTATGCACATAACATACAAATGTAATTTGCCAACAATATTTCAAAGAATAATATAAATATTATTGACCACTTAGGAAGCTATTTTATCAAATTGTTCCTTGGCTGCATCCTTAACTTTATGGAAAGCATCTTTAGTTCCCACTACGGCTTTGTCGAAAGCTTCCCCAACTGTGTCCTTAGCTTGGTTGGCCCAATTTTTTATATCTTGGATTCCATCAGCCTAAAAAAATGTGTGCAATGTATTTACCAAAATAAAATACACAAGAAACATATAACACGCGGTATACAAAATAAATAACATAATTAAAGATCTTTACTCGACAACTTTATACCATGTGTAAAATACACTATATTGCTTAAATAAAATTAATGTTATCATGAATATGATGGGGCAATCTGTCGACAAAATCGTCAAAACACTTCAAATGACAATACTTACACTTGCAACGTCTATAATAACCATAGACATAAATACAACAAATAACACGAAATAAATTTTGTTCATTTTGCTTCTGAATTATTCAATGGAAAGACGTTAAGTTGCAAAATTAACGATTGCTCGTAGACTGTGTGAGCAATATCTTTGCTTTTTCGATTATATAGCTCTTCACACATATGCAATCTTCAATGTGTGGCTATTTGTTTACCAATTGATCATGCGCGTGAGTCCGCAATAACAATTGAACTTAATAGGAAGAATAACAGTACTCAATGAAACATTATTGGCAAAACGTGTTTGTTGCAGATTTGGATAATGAATTCAACTCATGTAAGCCAAGTGTAATTTGCTTTTTGTAGTCTCTCTACTTGCGAAGGAAATCCTTTAATTAAATTCGAACATTATATTTTGTACTAATTCATTTGTTTTTATGTAACAACAAGTTTTTAATTACTGTATTTTTAATTTAGTTTATTTTGGGCTACGCTCACATATCCGATTTCAATTTATTCAATATAATTAGCGTTATAAGGGATATTATTGAAAGACAGTTAATTTGCTTTAATAAAAAGTGTTTTTTAGAGAAACTAAAACTATCAATTGTTATTACTATTTTATTACGTAGTGTTACCCATGCCTCATTATACGGCAAAGCTATCACGATTCTTGACTTGGGACTGAATTCTGTGAGAATATATATTATAGAATATAATTAAGTGTTTCGTTAATCTTGTTTAAGAAGTGTCAAATATTGTATTGAAGTGAGCTTGCTTTGACACTTACTAAATATTTGAGGTTAGAAAAATGTGTTCAGAATACGTTGCCTTCTTTAGCCAGATATTGAAATAAATCTTTGTTTTGTTGTTGATTCTATGAATATCATCTATTTTTCTCAGATCAAGCTGCCTTCTTCTGGTTGTATATGAACAAAACTCAAAACAATCAAACTGAAAATGACCAAACGGTTTTTACAATATCAACTATTCTCCATCACTAGTTGAATAAATTCATCAACAAGAATCCAAAACAATCAACCTGATGAACACAACATGCCAAACACTTTATTATAACCTCAAACATTCAGTGAGTGTCAAAGTAATTTCGTTACGGTTATTATTAGTTAAAATTTGAATTATATTTCGCTTGTCAATAAGAATAATAATATGTAATTGAAATTAACTTTTGGAATCTAATTAGAATACGTTTTGTAATCAAGTTAAAGGTTATTAATTTGACAAATTGTTGTTTTATGGATTTGGTTGTGGTTGTTGACGGCAGATGTTTAGCAAAATTGACTTGTCTAGATTGTTTACTTATCTAGTTCCATAAACTTATTAAACTTTGATATAGAAAGTATTTTATTTAACTTTATCACTTCATATCAAATACGATGTTCTAGTCTTGAGTTCATTCAACGTTCGGTGAGTTCATTAAGAGCAATTTATTATTATTTCTAATTATATAGCACATATATTTACTTAAATTAGTTTTAAAATAATATTTCAAAATAATCATTCATATCCCTTCTACCTTTTTGGGGTGCAGCCTTTCATTGTGTCTTTGATCCAGATTCTACAAAATCCTTCTAGCTCTTTCTGCCTGACGCAATCTTTACACAGTTGTTCCTCTCTTTTCCAATATTTTCCTTTCTTTCTTCCCTTGCATTCTCGCCGTTTATACCTTCCACGTTGACGTGTTTTTCTCTATATTTTGTACCTGTCTCCACCATACCAAAAAGCAACATCCTAGACTATTTAAAATTGCTCCATCCAATTAAACTAATGCAACTCTTTCTTCCTTCTCTTCTTTATGATTTCCGATAGCAATATCATCCTGCAACTGCCTATAAACACGTTGCACATTATTCATCACATAGTTAATTCCTGTTTTATTGACGATGCTCAGATCAATCGGATGGACATAATGCTTCTGAGGTGCTCTGAATGCTGAAGAAAATTTGTTAGATTTGAACATGTTTCTAGAGTCTGCCGCATGATGAATCAGAGAAGAATCTTGTTTCTCTGTTATACTTTGCAAAATTGATTTGTTTCCATCATAAATATGTCCGGAAACTCGCAAATCAATGAAAAAATGTAATGGATCTATGCCGTAGAATGGTGGTTGGTACAATGGCGGATACCAAACCGATGGAGGCGGTGGTAAAACTACACTACTGCATGGTGAATCCAAATCACTGGTTATTGTCGCTGGAAATAATAACATAGTTTTATCTTCGGAATTCTGCAATCGTCTTGCTGTGGTTGTATCATTCAATTGTGTTTTTTCATCTTTATTGTCATCATCATTTTCACTCTGTATCAAAGTTGCGCATTCTCTTGTCATCTGCATCTTGTCGTTGTTACTCTCATGAATTACTGAAGTATCATCATTAGTCCAAGTTCGCTTTTTTGAGCGACGAGCTTTTTGTTGGTGGGATTCGTTTTGAATTCGCACAAAACTTCTCAGTAATTCACTGAAGAAATACGTATTAGGTGCCTGGGACATGTTGCAGAGATATGGTGGCGTTGCCGCCACAAATTGCGAAACCAAATCAGCATTGCCATATTCCATTGGAGAAATTCTTTTAGAGTGAATCAAAGCAGATGTAGTCGGCGAGTTTGCAGATGCCATTATTAACTTTTACCATAGTTTAAACCTTTATTAAAAAAGTGAATTCTGAATTAATGAATCAGAATTATGACAGTAATAGAACAGGAAAAGAAAGAAACTGAAAAGGTATCTCAGATCAACAGAAAAACGATATAAAATTAGTTTTAGAATATAGCTTGTTGGTTTGCAGATAAAAATATTAAGTATTTGTTGAGTTTCAATTTTGTAAATACCAAAATAAACTCAACTCAATGCAATAGAAATATTTTACTTATTTTTACCACTTTACTTCACATACGACATTCGTGTATTAAAAATTTAAATTAATGTTGAATATGAAATCTTAATTAAGAATGAAAATTATGCTATTATAATCAAACAGAATAAACAGAAAGTTTTGAAATATTTGATAAAACCTAAATCAAAATTCTAAAATGAAGGATATCATTTTAAACACATATTTTTATTGGCATGTACATTAAGTGTCTTTATACGACAACGAAAACTAAAAAAAATGAGTATCAAAGAAATACCTTAAAAGAATTTTCCAGAATGTAAACTTACCTAGGACTTTTTAAATGTTGAAATGTTTAGTTGTTTACACAAATTACTTCTATAATATCCAGTAGGCACTAGAGAGTTTGATGCGCTGTCTGCGAGTGAAACAAACCAAAAACTAGGGTTGCATATTACATCCTTGTAGAGGGAAAACGCAGGCGCAGATTCTAACACATTACATTTTCATTTCTTATAAATACTTTCCACAAATTCACCATTATAATAATGAAAAAACGCTAAGTTTTAAATACAATTTGGTTTCTATAAATTGACACTGAAGAAGTCAGCAAACCAAACCCACAAAAAAGTTCCTCCAAGAAGAATTCATTGTTTATTTGAGTCAACAAATATATTTATTTTCGAAAACCTAGAGTACTCTTTTGTATTTCTTAAATTTACTCACAGCAATTAATCAAAAAAAAAAAAAAAACAAGAAACATATTAAAGTAATATTACATTTTTCCATGCAATTTTAGTAAATGTTTGCTGTTGCTTATTATTATATATTTAGTTGGATGAGTAACGGATTGAAACACACATTTGGTTTGATTTAGTATTCTGTAAATAACATAAAAATAAACTGTTGCTCTCGAGTCTGCCGATTGATGCTTTTCTCTTAATCTAGAGGTTTTTCAAGGTTAGTACAGCAGAATGGTGGTTGGCAATCAGGTACAAAATGTACAAGTGGGTGGCAAACAAAACCAATAGTAATATCTGATTTATGACCTAACAATAAATATACTTTATCATGCTCTTGTGATAAATAAAATTTAAAGAAATAATCTATTATTAATGTAATACACAGTACAACATTCCCAATGTCACTACTTTGGATCTAAAAATCATATCTATTTCAGCACATACAAGCCATATGTCGCAAGAAGATCTAAAATTATATAGATATTCAACCTCCGGGATGTACTGCTGCTTTTATCTGGGCTGTAGATTCTTTTTATTTAAAAAGATTAGCCTTTCATCCTTGTAGTAATTATGCTAAGAAAAAATCAATTCTATAATTTCACTCTTCATCTTATTGCTACATCATTTTCTTCTGCCTTATTTCGTCTGCATAGTGTAGTGTACCAAAGCAGCTTTTGGGTTGGGCGATATTTTCCGCATTGAACTACAACTAAATTTTTTGGAAGAGACACAGTTGATTACGAGTATAGGCGGGCTCTGATTCCAAATCAACAAATTGCGGTAAACCATAAATGAAACAGGTCGGTGGATCATCGCTTACCAAGGGAATCCAACCGGCACCTGATTAAAAGCCACGAAACCGGCCAAACAATCTACCCACTTGACGAATTCGAAGGCTTTGAGGTTATTTTCCTTCAATATAGTGTATATTTAAGAACATAAGAATGCATTGAATTTTCTAATGTACCTAATATATACATGTACATTTGATATAATTAATATCAATATTAGTATAAGTTGGTACCGATATTGGTTTTCAAAAGTAAGCTTGCAGATTGTTTCCTTGTATTTCTGCATCTATCCATAAATATTATTGGATGAATCAACAATAGATTATTACTTCCACTGGAATGCACTTTTCACAATGTTTCAGTTTCTCTTGAATATGCATACTCAAAATATCCCTCTAAAGTTAATGAATAGTAAATTTGTGCACTGAAGTATGCTAAACTGAACAATACCCTCATTTCCAAATATATAGTTTAATCAGTCACATTAACCAAATAACTAACTGGGTATATGCTTAATTGTAATAATTACAGCTGACTGGTACTCATTCTGCCTCTAGTATATTCCATTAAATTTCTAATTTGAATGGGTCCAAATTGCTATATATCATTGATGGTAGGGTGTGGTAAAAAGCTACAGTATTATCACTTATAGCGTAATCCCTGGACGTGTGAGGGATATTTGATGTAAATCAGCGTATGTGGATTGTGCTACAATTCATGAATATTCACGCTTGATATTTACACTGCCCTCTTCTGCCTCTGTGCCTCCAAAGCTCGACGTTGTAAATCTGCATAAATTTCCGCATTGCATATATGCGAAAGCCGTGAATTGCTCACCATTGCAGGGTTACTTTTTTAAGTGTGTGGATACAAAAGGATACAAATTTACTTTATCATCATATCCTTTGAGGCTGAATTTTCGATTTTTTTTATTACCTCACACATGGGCTTTGGAAGGCGGCAACTTAACCTGTATTCTTTCAGCGAGCAACTAAATTTAATAATTTCTGTCAAGTTTTCTTCTTATTTATGTGAAAATGGAAGAAATCCACTTTTGTATCAGATTTTGAATGAGTAGTATTATTATCATTGATAATAGTACTATGTGAGACTGCAACACTTCTCAGATCGTTTATATATGAATTCATTATTTAACAATGCCACTTGCTTTCAGCAGTAGCTGTGGATTGTTGAAAATTGCACAGCACATGGAGGATGAAAGAAATCTGAATTTCAGACAAATGCGACTGTCAAGTCACAAGGGAGAATAGCACAATTCCATTGATTTTGGACTACGAGAATCTACATGATTGGCTATTGTCAAATATTATTAATATATTTTTAGTTATTGTTTATTCAGAATATAGCGAATATGGCAACCTATGACTGGGAAGTAAATGCGAACTAGTTTAAAACGGAAGATTTAGCAAACTGTCTTGGAGTCGTTCATTTAAAAAATAAAAATGCAATAGTAACTTTAAAGTTAACACATAATAGTACTGATAATTTGTTAAATCTAGTAATAATTATATATTTAAAAATTCACCTATTGGACAAAATAATTTAAATAGACCGAACGAGATATAGACTTCCAGTTATACACAATGAAATATAGCTGACATCTATAATTTTTACACCCTACGAGATTTTTCTCATTTCGCACGAGTGTTGACGTCTGGTTTGTCCAGTTGTTTAATAAAAAGGTAAAAATGCGAAAACAGCATTCAATAAAAGTGCCGCAGTTATATAAAATAAGTTCAAACATATACCAGAAAGTAAAAGATGGAGGTTCTAGTCTCAAGAATCTTGTGTACGATGCAAATCATCCTGTAAGTATTTTTTGCGATAGGTTAGATCTGGTCACATGTTGATTTTGTTTTTCAATACTTACCTATGTTTGTTCCAGAATAAAAAAGCAATTTACGCTCTGGTCCTTACGACATTGCAAAATGATAAACAAATCGATTTCATTTTAAAGAAATCACAATTTCTTGAGAAAGAATCTGGAATTCAAGTGCACCTGGCTCGATTACTTATTGCAGAGCTGCTATGGGGCAAAAAACGCCTATCCTCAGAGTGCAGACCTGTAAAATCAGTTTTAGCATATGAGCAGATTTTTTGTGCCCACAGCAGTGATATTCAAAGTGATGTGCAAGAACCTACACAAAAAGGTAATTATTGCATTTTTCTTTTTTAGATGGACCACTCCAATGAACATATGATACCTGCTCATGCAAGACAAGCAACATCAGCTTTTCTTGTACTGCTGTTTTTCAGCACATTAATGTTTACATTGCCATTTGGTGTATTCTATGCTGTAAGACACATATTAAAAGATGACTATCATGTTAGTGGATACCTCAATACAGTTGCATCAGTACTTAGTGCTGTAATCACTGTTAATCTTACTATTGTGGGCTATGTGTACTATGCATACAAGGAACAAGAATATGATGAACATGGGAATAAAATTGATACCCTGAATGCGGTTGTCAGTAATCCTCTGACTGAGCAAGAGCAAAGGAAGTTGAAATAAATCATTCCATGTGTTTTATACTTGTGGTGCAGTTATTCACTACATGTCATACTGTATTCATTAAATGTAAGGATAATAAATTTTTTTTAGTACTAACAGATGTTTCTCTTGTTTATAGTGTGTAAACCTAGATTTGTCAGAGTTAATTCCTTGAAGCTGGCTGTAAATGAAGCTGTTGACGCATTTCGGGATGAGGGTTGGATTCTGAAACGGTCCATGGGATGCAACTATCAAGAGTTTCTTGAAAATATTTATGATTTATCTGAATATGAATTTATGATTGACTTACATATTCAGGACCTATTGATATTTCCACCTAGAACTCAGTTTTACAAACATGTTGCATATAAATGCGGAGAAATTATTCTGCAGGATAAAGTAGGTAGATTATGCACGTTTTCATAATATATGTAGTACTGGTTGTAATGTTTGGGCGAGTTTTTATTTAATGTTGGTAGATCAGTGAAAATGTACATTTAAAGAAAAAATATGCTGCAAATATCTACCAACATTGCATAAAGTTTGAATGTAACATGGATCTACATACTTTTAGGCCAGTTGTTTACCTGCAATATTGTTAAATCCAACGCCAGGTGTTAACGTTTTGGATATGTGTGCAGCTCCTGGCATGAAAACCACACAACTTGCAGCCCTTGTTAAAAATTCCGGGAAGCTCTTTGCGGTTGAGAAAGATCCGAAACGCATGGAAACTCTTCGCGCAATGGTAGAATCAGCAGGAGCCACATGCGTAGAACCAATTTTTAAAGATGTCTTAACTGTGGATGACTCAATGTGTCCTGATGTGGAATACATTTTAGTAGATCCATCATGTTCGGGTACAGGTAACTAATTAGCGCGCTGAATTTTGAAAGCAAAGGTTACATTTCAATAAATTTACAGGAATAATAGATAGATTCGAATTAGAAAATGCCATGACTGCTGGTCGTATAAATAAATTAGCTGGTTTTCAGATTATGGTTTTAAAGCATGCCATGCGTGCCTTTCCTAAAGTGAAACGAATTGTATATTCAACATGTTCAATTTTAACCGAAGAAAATGAAGCAGTTGTGCAAGAAGTTCTTAGGAGTAGCGCTAATTTCAAATTGTTGAATGGGAAGCAATTGTTACCTTCTTGGGATAATTTTGGATCTGACGAATACGACGTTGGTAAATATTGTATTTACGCGCGCCCTGATTATGATATGACGAATGGATTCTTTGTTGCTGTTTTTGAAAGAATTCAAGATGGCGAAACAAATGAATTCTTACAGGTAAATAATAAGCCGAATGATCAAAAGAAATCCAAAAAGAAAAAACATGAAGTTGAAATGCAATGTAATAAAGAACGATGCGACAATGAGGATATAAAGGCACAAACTACTCTTGTTGAGGTTAATGAAAACAAGAAAAAAGCAAAGTCAAAAAAGGAGAAAAGAGAGCATGTAGAAATAGAAATCAAATGTAATGATAATATTACGGGAGAAACTGTTTTAGTGGAACAAAAGAAAAGTTGTACTGAACAAGTGCACGAGAATTGCAAGAATGATGAAGGTACAAAAAAGAGGAAAAAGAAAAATAAAGTTAATTTAGAAACTGGTGATTCAAATGCATCTAAGGGAAATAACAAATGTGTAGATTAATTAGAAGTAGTATGGAAGTAGATGATGGTTGTATAAAGAGAAAAAAGTCTAGGAAGGAAAAGGTTGATTGCTGATTCAAATAATTTAATAAGCTATTGTTTTGATAAATTACTTATAATAAATATTTGAAAATTCATCAAACTTTTCTTTTTAAATGCACTGTACAACAAAAGGTTGAAAAATCTACCACCAGTTTATAGATTCTAGAAATCGCCCATCTCAAAAATTTGGGATTGGCCTCTCCAAGGTTTTTCGTGTTTATATAGTATAAACACTCATTGTTATTTGTACAATTTCTCAGTAAAGTTGGAAATTTAGGAACGATTTTTCTTAAGTAGCGTTTTTAACCCAGCATTGACCTATAACCACTAATATTTTCAAACTCTGTGATCAGAAAACGAGATAACTTGTTAAATACCTTCTCTATTATCTATATCTAACTAATATTCCCGGAAGGAATCACATTTCTTAATTCAAATCAAAATACGAAAAACTTGAACGGCCCCGCCTCCAACCAAATCAAGATTTTCCAGAGGAATGGATTTCAATTTTGAAATCTGGGAGATTTCTAGCTTTAGAATTTGTAAACACAAGTCTAGTGCTAGATTTCGTGTTGTAGTGTTATTAATAAGTTACTTAAAAATTAATATATTACACAAATACCGAATGTGTTTTTAATTCCAAAGTTGCCAGCTGTTTCTCAATTGTTTACTCCCCAAGGCAAGAACTATTGTTGCGTTACTTGCACTTTAGACGAAATTGATATCACTTCGATACCCAACACGGAAGAGTTTAATACGTTTTCTATTACTTTGTTTGTCATATTGCATGGGAAATCGTGACAAGTCTTGTTTATTTATCAATAAAATCAGTAAATGCGAGTAACTGATTTTACCAACAGTCCAACATTCCAAACCATGTAAACCACAAAAATGAACGTATAGCTGAGCAGATAATAACTAGCAATCATTGTCGGCGTAATCATCTCCACTTTCCCAGTAAATAGCGAATTATTGCAAAAATATGTGTGACATTTTACAAGTTGGGATTGACGTACCCGAACGTACCTTATATTTTCACCATAACGTAAACTTATCTCATTCCTAGATGAAA
The DNA here is from genome assembly GCA_027574925.1 of Ecitoglossa quadriceps. NCBI lineage: Eukaryota > Metazoa > Arthropoda > Insecta > Coleoptera > Staphylinidae > Ecitoglossa > Ecitoglossa quadriceps. The sequence continues at coordinate 2,441,246 of JAODGC010000012.1, read as the reverse complement.
CAGACGACAGGAGACAATACCCGAGTTATCTCTTGCCATTTTCCTCGTATATTTTTGGTAGTTGATCAAGTGTAACTGTTTTCAACGAATATTAGCTAAGCGACACGACATTGAGTGTAAATCGGAAAATTATTGTTTGCTATTGTTTAGCTCGGCGTTGGCGCCCAAGTTGATATCGTGGTGAAATTTTACGTAAGAAACGTAGAATCATAACCTCATTGACAAAGTGCTTGCAATTGCAATGTTTATAAACAAATAATTTTGTTCAGATAAATACATTAAACCCGATATTAGCGAGTGCAATTTACAAGAATATTGTTTATACGCTATTCCGGTGCATGAACATTGGGAGTTCACACATCAGCTACAAATGCAAGATAACATTCGTCGTAGTAATAATCGGCCCCAACAAGCCTTGTACAAACCAGGAAGTGGGCCTTTGAGGAAGACAGACCAAGCTGTTGAAGATGAGAACATAATGAGTAAACCAATGAAGAATCTTGCAGCAACTCGTATGAGTCAATTGAGACATGAGGAAGCACACAAAACAGTTCCTGATTATAATAAGCCAGAATGTTCATTAGATAGCAATGTTAAAGTAGATGGGGATAAGAGAAGAAGCAAGAAACCAGAACAACAGATTTATGTTCCAGCTGTAGTTGCCAAAGCCAGGCAAGAAAATGAGAAGAAAGTTCAGAATGAACATGAGCAGGCAAATAATGAAAGAGGAAACAAGGATAGATATAACAGGGATAAAGGCAGATGTGAAAGAACTGATTTTTCTGATAGAAATCATAACTTAAATGGAAAAACTAATTCTGAACATGAAAAGAGTCATAGAAACAAACGATATTTGACTAAAAGAAAAGGAAATGATAGACAAGATGAGTGGAGGAATGCTTCACCAAATGATACATATCGCCAGGGTATTCTAATTTAATTTTTGATAAATGTTAATTAAATACAATATGGATATAATAAGTTTTTATTTATAGCTTCCGAACCACGCTTCCAACAACAGCAATCTTCGTGGGATCGCACAAGAGATACCCGTAGTGTTGAGCCTGCTGCAAATCCACCTCGCGTATTTCATCAAGATAGTCATGCCAGGAATCCATCAAATACAAAACCACCCTCAGGACGCCGCCACAGTACTATCGGTGTTGAACCAGAAAAAAGTCAGAAATCTCAAATGAAATTAGAGAATTTACCACCTCGTCTTCGCAAGAAACGTTTGGAAGAACAGGGAAAGTTGTTTTGTAGTCAAGTACCAGAGGAATCATGGGATGGATCTAGCATTACATTTCAAGGATCAATGCAATATGCAAAATCTAATTCGCTATCATCAAACCAGCATGTCTCTTCAAACAATCGACTTTATAATACCTTGCCTAATCAGAGGCAACGTGGGAGGGGTCGTTCAAATAATGAAGGATTTGCCAATAATCCTAGGATGTATCGGCCAAACACGCCAGATAGAAATAGTGCCCTGAATTCCTCCAATAATATGGGTGGTGCACCAGGTATATCGAATTTCAACCGAACTCGCAGTAATGAGAGTTTAAATAGAGACCATTCATGGTCCCAAACAGTGAATAACAGGAATGAAGATACGAATTATAATACGGGTGGCATTTCCAATTACAATAGAAGATATAATAGAAATGATGAATCGTCTGTAGCAAGACAAGACAGACTAGGCGATGAGCGATATCAAAATAATCCTCATGACGAAAGTGAAAATAGTTATTATAAAGATCAGAGAGTTCTTCGAGAACATCTGAATTATGCCACGGAAAAGAGAAGAGATACAAATAATGAAAAAATTACTGGCACACCTGTGGAAAAGATTAACTTACTTGAAGATAAAATGTCTTCAGTTTCATTAACAAATCCATCAATAGATAAGAGTAATTGCGAAGCATTTAATAACGACATTTTTGTATGTAGTGCACGATTAGTATGTTTTGGTTGTTTAATGAAATAAAATTGTAGGACTGGAGTGAAGAGGTTGAACTTCATGTGAAACATCTTGAGGAAGGATTAAGTGATGCATTAACAAGAAGTTCTTCTATGACCAGCCTAAATGAATCAATCAGTAAACCATCAGCAAAAAATAAAAGATCATCAAGAAAAAAGAGAGATCGAGGGAATCGAAGGTAATTATTATCAATTGATTACGCGTGTGATACAATTCAGTTTTAGGAGCTCCAGTACCAATCGTGAACGAAGTTGCGAGAATCGTCATTCGGAGCCCCGTCAATCTAACAGAAATCGTAAAAATTCCGGTGATCATCATTTCAAAGTTCCCGATTCAAGGCCACATCGTCGTCCTTCTAGGGATCACAGCTTTGATCGTGGTAATGTCCGCTCCCGAAATGGCTCTCGAGAACCGTCTCTTGAGAGGCAAAGGAAGGTTAGCTGTGGTGACACATCGGAACTCAATTGGCGTGAAGAAATTCGAGCTAGAACTATCGAAAAAGAACCGTTTTCAATTCGAAGGAATTCTGAACGAGAACGAGATAATTTGCGCGGCGGTGATGACAATATTCGTCGTGGTGGACTTATTCATCTACCAAAGGAAGGACCAAAACCACCTGTGTTTACAATTAAGGAGCGTCCAATGGCAGAAGTTCGTCGATCGCCAGCTCAAACATCCTCTCTTCAGGGCTATTCAGCATCACAGAAGACCTTGTTTGATCCCCACAACCCTCATAAACCAATTATTATTAATAAACCTAATGCCCGGGTTAGTTCACATAGTTTTTCGGATACATCGGAGGCGCAACCATATGCATCCACTGATCAAACGGGGAATACCAGGCCCGCGTGGCACAATGAGAATTCAGATAACTTTAGGCAGGCCCGATATCCCGATCTGCTTAAAAATATAAGAAAAGTCGATGCTGAAATGTTAAATTTTCCTCATCCTCAGTCCATTCTCCAATGCTGGATACATATTCACAGTTGCAGAACATTTTTGAAGGAAGCTCTGATTTATCTCTTACGTGAAGACATGAAGTTTGCCGAAAGCGAAAATATTGAACAATATTTCTGGAAGCAATTATTTTATAATTTTATTGAAATCATGCGTAAAGCGATTGGCAAAGATCCTGACAACAGAAAGCAGTACAAAGATTTCCTATTGGACCTTATTAAAGAAGGAACGGAGTATTATGAACATGTATTGGAAGTGTTGCAAACAAAGTACAATTTTAAATTAGAAAACTTTACTGGGTCGAGAGCTTACTCGAAAAGCTCGGGATTTCTTCAATTAGCGCTGGTTTCAGCGCAGAAGATTTATATCTGCATGGGAGATCTCTACAGATACAAGGAGACTATCAATGAAACTACTAATTACGGGAAGTGCAGGCAGTATGTTATCACGATTACGTAATTGTCTACTAATGCAATATCAACTAATTTAATACTATCAAAAATGTTTAAGATTGTATATCAAGGCGCACGAAATCAATTCGAAGAACGGACGGCCCTACAATCAATTAGCCGTGTTGGCCGTGTATTCCGTAAGTGGGACAAATTAAATTGCAATATAATCTACTAACGTATAATTTGGTAATACAGAAGAAGAGATTAGACGCAGTCTACTACTATATGCGCAGCTTGATGTCTACCAATCCCGTACCATCTGCTAGGGAGTGCCTGATTTCTTTGCTTGATGAAAATAGGAAAAAAGTAAGTAAGAAGTTACTTGATAATTGCAAAGGTAACTTGTTATTTGTACTAGTAATTGTTAACTAATCCGCTTTTTTTCCCATTTGAATGCTGCAGTACCTTCTCCAAATATGTGTACGTATTTTATGAATTATTAGTTGTGCGTCGCATAGGGTCATAGAACAGTAAGAGTTCACGTGTAATATAATTATGCATAAAATTTGTGCGACCCATATTGGGTTGACTGCAGTGACTGGTGCAGTATGTACGGCGATGCAAGAAATGTGCAAACCAATACGCAGAATTATTGGTCCATTGTAATTATTCTGTGTTACTAATTTGAGAATACACTAAATTCTGCGTTCACATACTCCTTTTCGTTCGTGTTTTATTGCTAGCAATTTTGTTTCATAGTATGAACATGAGCGGAAAAGGCGAGAAGAGCGGCTAGAAAAAGCGCGCCTGCATATGAAGGAAAAGGAGTCCGAAAATGCGAAAAGTAAGCATGGTTCGCTGCGCAAAGAAACTTGGATACGACCTGATGGTGGCCGTCGTATGCATCGAACAACTTCCACTCTCCAAGACACCAAAACAATTGACTCCGAGGAGGAAGATCTTGCTGCATTAACTAGTGTTGAGGTATGAATGTGTTTATGCTCGGTTAACGTTGACAATAAACGTATTTTTTGCTTACAGGTGAATAAAAAGTTCGTGACGAGTTATCTCCACGTGCACGGGAAGCTTATCACGAAAATCGGGTGAGTCATAACGCAGATTTATATGAGAATGAATGTGTATCATGGGGTATTAGCGTTCAAGTATCATGGGATAGTTGGGGATTTTATCTTTGCTGCTTCAGCATTTTACACATTCAGACTCTACTAGGAGTATGTAATATTTTTACTCATTGTAATTATAATTGCAAGATAAGTCCCGTGTATGAATTTAAATGAACGAGTGCTCAGCGTCGTGCGCAATCCTCCGTCATGCAGAAGTTGAAGGCTTATAAATGGTGCAATATTTTAGCGTCGCAGGGAAACAACCTGCAAACGCGATGCGTGCAGACATGCTGAACAACACCCGCTTTCGCGTCGGGCGCATGCGAACACTTGTTACATTTACCACTGTAATTTGTTACGGAGCACGGTCGTTGCAAATTATTACTGTTTCGCACCGCGTACAAGACACGACGCGCAAGTTGCAGAAGTTGATAATTGTCTGCGTGTCATTTTAATGTTGTTGTAATTTAAGTTCTCATTGTTCCTAAAATATTAATATTTAGTTGTATCATATGTGAAATTTATTGTAATATACTGTGGAGAAAAAGGTTCCCACAATACATATCAATTGGATATTAGTTTATTTTGAATTTCGATTGCCAATCTGAATATTAGGTGGCCTAGTCACCAACATGCAGTCAGCAATTTTCGCCTAGCTTGTAAAGTTTTACCGAAATATAGAAGTTGAATCCATAAACTTTTTTTCTTTATCCATCACAGGCATTTCACCGTAATTATATTTCTCATTAGAACACACAACATTGCAATCTCACTTGATTCTGGTTTACTGTGGTGTGCTTTAATTTCGTGTGCAGTTATTTATTGCATAACAGCTCATTTTATTTTTTCTCAAACTTTGACTAGTCGTATGATCTGTTCTGTGTGCGCAAGTCTCTTCGCATACTCGAAAAGATCATTTATTATTTTATGATAACGATATGCATTGACAAACATATTATGCGTTTCGGAATATTTCGAGAGACGAGATCTGACTAAATGTGAGATGCGATCGACCTAAGCGCTGTATTATAAGATTAATTATCATTACACCGGGAAGGACTAGTGTGCTTAATGCTGAATCTTCATTTACATCTTGTCAGCAATAAATAGCTGACTATCAATTGTCGATTCAGATTTGAAATATCCTCAATGATAACTTTTCTGTTTGTAATGTTAGCGGCCTGTAAGTGAAATATTTATCACAATATTTCTTTTTGTTATGATGGACCTCACTTCTGCTTTATGCTTCAATGATTTCTTGTAGTTTGAAACACGCGAGGTAACGTAGAATTTTGTTATAATATGTAATTCGCCTGGGATTCAACCATTTTTAGATATTAGGAATATTGCTATTATTACTGATTTTTGTGGAATCTAATTAATGGCGTTTCTTTAGATCGGTTATTTTGTTCTTGAACACGCATTTGAAACTTACTTTGATCAGGAACTGTTAGGCGATAATTAAGTTATTTATATAAAATCTACTGGATTAGGCGTACCAATAAATGACACGAACTTTAAATTATAAAAGATGCAAGAGTAGATCTTCTGAACTTTGATGCATGCGTGGAAAATTATTGTGTTTACAAGATAGATTAGTCATTATTCAAAAATTCGAAGGGGATGATAAATCGGCGTGGAAGTCAGAATAACAACTAATATAAATGTTTCATTTTTTTCAGAATGGAAACATTTCATGAAGCAGCATTGCAGATGTTGAAAGAATTTCGTGCGCTTCTTCAACATTCTCCCGTGCCACTACCATCCAGTAGGTTTCTGCAGCTCCTGGCATTGAATATGTTTGCCATTGAAAGTACGAAGTTGAAGGGTAAGAATTTGTACTATTTTTGTAATCTTCATTTATGCATTCGAAAAGATTAGGATGCGCTTTATCGCACCACCGTGGTTGGCAATACATCTTAAAATATCATCTTGCTTGCCACGTGTTGTTGTAAATTTTGATATAAAGGGCAAATTAATTGCCAACATAATGGTTGGTAATGCTTAATTTTCGACTGGATGCATCCAGCATTTGCCAAACTAGAATTTAATAAGAGCGCATAAATTATAGCTACTATATGACGGCCTTCTTGTAGATGACACCACATGTAACAGCTGAAACTTAAAGGTTGGGCGTTACGGCAATTTATCATTGTCTTGGCTAAGAGTGGTGAGTCTTAATAGTAGGACGAAAACCTGAATATGTTTGCATTTGAATGCAGAATACAGCATCGTATTGAAAATGTTCTCTTAAATTTAAATGACTTCTGTGGTTATATATACATTTATATGTTACTTATTTCTTTTAAAAACCGTGAAAGGTTATAAAACGAAATTAAAGCGGAATCATCTCATTACCCATCGGAACGTTGGGTGCCGACGATGCACGCACGCCGGGAAAGGCGATCGTAAACTGCGCTATTATTACAATTATAGTTGAGTGAGCTAAGTGCTGAGGTACATTGCTTCCGAATCTTTTATTTGCGACCATTTGCCAATGTGTTTATGGCGCAAACATATATTACTCGAGTACAAATACTGCAGTGTTAAAGGAAATGATTCCGGTGAGAATTTCTTGAGTTTTGTAATGGGTTATAGTTTCAATGCTATTGAAATAAATAATTCAGTGCTTTATAAATGTTGAATTTGGTGATATTTTTTTCATGGCTTCTTCCTGATTTATAGTGACATAAATTTAGAGAACTTTATTTACAACTCGATTTGACTTTTTACTCATATTGAGTTTTTTTATCTCTTTTGAGGTATATAGATAGAATTTACTTGGATTTTCCCTTGTCGTACTGTATTTTACCCATAATTTTGCGCCATTCTTTTTTTGTCTTTTACCTCTTTCCAACCGAGTTGTATTCTTGTTTTTCTTAAATTTTCTTCTACTTTTTTGAGCCAAGGTCTTCCTCTTCTCAATCAATTCATTTATTAATTCTGAAAATAAATGAATTTATTCTTATTTATTTTCCAAACTTCCCAAGTTTATGTTTTTTACACTTGGTACATAGGTTATAAGAAACAATCATTATTGAATTAAATAATGTGCTTGGGGCGAACTACACGACTCATCCATATGAGCTCATTAAACTAATTTTTTAATTGCTAATGTGCACGTACCTTTAGTGATACGCGTACGTGAAATAAAGAAAAACAGATGATCTTGGATCTGAAATTGCACTAAACGAAGATTTCAAACTTCGAAACGAATTAATCTTGTCATTAATCTACTATATATTCATGGCATGTTATTATTTTTTTATGACCGCAATCTGCCTTTAATTAGATTTAATTATTAAGTTTATGTCTTATATAATTCATTCTGTGAGTTTAAAGCAATCTACATTTTCTGTCGAGTGCATCGTATATGTTATTCAAAGTATATTTATCTTTTTCTGAATCATCAAACATTCTACATTTGAGAACCTCCCCGTGTAAAAAAATATCAAGAATTAATCCAACATATCTAATATTGTAATTTGTTTTTATCCCATTTATAATTAAGTGAGTGCATCAAAATGTGCGTATTTGGTCTGATCATAAAGGTAGAAATTGTCTGACAATTTATTCTTATGACTATGGCACTATAAAGTCTAGTATTATCACGAATTGTAAGTCGTTTTATGTTAAATGGCCAAGAGAGCCATAGACGAAATTTAATGTCATGTGTTTACATTTACATAGGCGAAGTTGCCTTTTATAAATGCTGTTTAGTATTCCAATAGCAGGATACATAACTTCATTTAGTATCATTTTCATTTTGCGTTAAATATTATGCATTTTAAGTGATGGTTATGATATCGGTAGAAGTTTGAGTTTAAGTAGTATATTTCCGATGGAAATATAAGGTTTTAATCTTGATGATTATCTTGCACATTTTGTTAATAGATTAAGGCAATCTCATTTATATTTAAGTAGTTGTTATTTTAGTTATGAATTGATTCTGAATGTAAGTGCACTTTTCATTTCTCATTGCGTAAATGTGCAATGACCATTTAAAAATTATTATTGAGACCCCGTTTATTTTATTACGCTGAGAAATAAGTAAAGCAGGTCTGTTGGTGCAATGTGGACATTAAAATGACAGTGTATGTGGCCACACAAGGCGTTTACAGCGCAGGAAAGTTATAGCACATCTTCACTGAACTCGAATCGATTTGAAATTAACTTGAAATCGAAAAAAGGAAGAAAGAGAAAGGAAACATTAAATTCAATTTAAATACCTAAAGGAATTGTGTATTGCTAGTATAAACATAAAAGTTTCATTCTTGTTTTTATTGGTTCGATGTAATTTTTGAAAAAATACCTAGAGATTCTGCTTTCAAGTCATGCTTTCTTCCTCTTGGTGTAGTGTGGAATGTTATTGTTTTAAATTTTCTGATGACCGGTTTTCGGGTAAAAAGTTGAGCGACCTGCAGACGACGCTTTTGTTTCCTTTTTTTCCCCCTGGAATATTAGATTGGTTTCAATATTCTGCGTCGGCGAACATGAGGCGTTTTGGGACTTCTGGGAAGGTTGATTTATCAGGCTTAAATTGGCGGTTCCATCCTTGGGTACTGCACGCGCAGGAGTATTTATAATAAAAAGAAAACACATTTTGTGTCCATGGTTGATAATATCTGTGGGGATTTTTTCGGCGCATTGACTTAATGGTACGCGTGCATCATTTTTCTTTGTTTTGTGCTGAAACCATGATTGCTGAATTATCCTTTTGTTTTGCTCTGGGCATGATACTCTGTTGAGACAAGAGAAGAAGAGGGTCGTTGAACCGAAAACAATATGCAATGGCAGGGATTCTTTATGCAAATTAATTAAAACCTAGATCGATTCATGTTTACTTTTACTTCTCCAGTTGTTACAGCAGTGACATTTTACATCAACTAAGTTGATTACAATTCTTTGCGAGGAGATAAATTGATTGCAGATTTTGCAAGTGGTCGGAAAATTACACGTTTCTAGATTTTAAGTCAGAGTGTATTCTAATTGTTCCCTGCAACTTGGGAACCTGCATGGGTAGCAAGGTGTTATAAATCTTAAGGTAGATCGTGAGGTAATCCTCGTTGTATAATGGATTATAATTTGATTTACGCCTATTTCAGTACAAAAACGGTATTAAATATCATTTTTTTCTGCACTGTAAAGGAGAGAGAAAAATAGGCATTCCTGAAATTCTACCGAGAATTTCACTTGCACATAATATGATAGGGTACAGCAAACTGAGAGAATATGGATGTCAATTATATATTTTGTTCGGGAACTTGTTTATTGGATAATAATATAACAATTAGCATTGTGACTTTCAAAATTTTAATTTTGTTTAATAGGATTAACAAACCAGGGAATATTTCAGGATTTGACAAATCAATTTATTTCAAATGTATTTAAATTAATTTTAACAATTAACGTAAATTGTAAATATAACACACCCACAAAAACAGAACTCAAAACGCTCATTATTGCCTAAAAATTATGGGAATGTTCATAGACGTGGCTAATGTAAATAGAAAAGTAGGTACACTGTTTATACATCGATGGTATCTGCCCAGATGACTATGTACTAACCTGGGTGCCTACTTTGGTGAATCCAAGAGATACGGTTTTCAGATATATAAGCAATAACGATCTCGGTCGAATGTGAATCTAAACGGATTTGTATAGTTTGGATTTACCAAAATACATATCTAATCCTTATCCTGTATCATGGGTAAATTAACAAATATGTGGCATATGCAACTTTGCTTCCATTCATTACAAATTTGCAGTATCATTTTTTGTCCATTTACATAGGCGAAGTTGTAAACCAATTGTTGAAGATTCTGTGTGTGTATGTCTGATATAATGAACTTATGTATTAATGTAATCGTATTTGTATAAATTATGGATTTGCGTGGGAAAGTGTTTCATCTGGCAATTAGTTACTTATGGTCTTTGTATTTTCTACGAAAGCAATATATCTAATGCTAGTATTTCTTGCTGCGTAATATATGCCAGTATAATCAAAGAGTAATAAATCAAAGGTTTAAACGTTTGAAGAAATAATGCAATGAAGGATGTACGTCCAACGCAACTGGCTCGCGCAAGCACTGCAGTTCCAGTAAGTGAATCGCACTTGTACCATCGTGCACCGGCGCATCCATGGTACTTTTCGCCGGACTTCGATGCAATCAAAAATAATCACAAGCACGGCTCATACGTAATGCCCAATAGGTAATTGAATTTTGGTACGATGACCTCGTCCATTTCACGAGTGAATTAGAAAAAAGTCGCTATTGCACATTGAGTGAGATTTTTTGTTCAGTGCATGGGCCGCACGCATGTACCGACTGGAGTTATTCACTCGCACGTGCATACGGGCATTACTTAACGATTAAGGTTTTACGCCAGATACATGTCGCTGCTTGATAAACATTTCGTTTTTGGTTAATTCGTTGCGGGTTGTGCTGGTGGATACCGCGCCCACATGCAACGAGCATTTAGTCTGTAATTAATAGGCGAACCGACTGCAGTCGAATGTAATTCGCTGCGATGGGCGGCACAATTGATGGTTATCTTATCGCCTGATGCAGGAAAATAGGAAATATTTGGGTATGTAAAATTTATAATCATCCATTTCAGCACGCGTCAATCAAACCTCGATCGGTCTATATTTCCTAATAATAATTGGTCGAAGGTAGGTATTGAAGGAAAATTGATAAATACGTAGTGTTTTGATGTGATAATTTAATTTGTAATAATGCGAAGGAAAGTTACAGTATATCTTAATAAAACTCCAATCGACATAAATTGAGCTTGAAAATTGGAAATAATATTGATAATAAGATTAACACCACATATTCATTACTTATGTTATTGAATAACTTCCCTTTGATACTAAATCTTTAATGTTATAAAAAACGGTTTGGGCATGATTTCTTGTTCATTCATTCATTCTACAAATATTGGTTAGTGGTGAGGAACAAGTCGGGCAATCTTTTAGCAAGGGGTGGATAATTGACGTAGGGGTTTAAGGATTGCTTGGGAGTGAGATTGGGTATGTCTATTGTGTATATTTTAGTTGATATCTAGGTATTTGTTTTGTGTTTTCAAAATTGATAGAGTTGTTTTTATGTTGTTTCCTGCATGTGAGTGTCTTTTTGTTATATGGTTTGGAAATGAGGAAAAATAAGAGCTCCTTGAGAGCTGGTATATGTTCCTTAGATTTTGTTTCGAAATTCCGGTTTGTTTTGCCTTTGTATACGGGTTTAGGGTAATGTTGATTTTGTTAGTACAATTAATATCTATCACGTCGTCAACATCAACGAAACACTTAATATACAAACGCAGTAAGCAGTATTGGAACTACACCTAAGAGGGTATGCGAAGGCAGTAATGCCCTAAATCCTAATAAAATATCATGATATTGCAAATATTGTGCTGGAGCTGAGGGTTAAAACTATTTGAAAAAAAAATATTCCAAGAGCAGTATTACTACACAACAACAAAATTAAAGTATGGATTTGAATTAATGTTGATAAAAATGTATAACGTCCTGGTAGGCCCGAAGGACCACTGTTTTATAGTTCTCTAGCATCTTCTGAAAATTGATAAATTGATAAATGAATAGTTTGCAATTTTCTAATTAAAGTTGACATTTGCAGGTGTGTCTTGGGGGTGCAGACATTTACTACAATGATTGATATTCTCGTCTAGGTAATGCTCGCATATTTACAATTTCAAAGGTTGTGTCAAAGTTTCTAGGTTCCTGAAATAACGGCACTGAGTTGTCTGTGTACCTTGTTTTATACCAACATACAATAAACAAGTTCATAATTTACGTTGAAGCGTTCGTCAGTGTCACGCCGTCGATGATTGAAAGCCCGAATATAGCTGCACAACGATAGCGTCATGCGGCGCAGAGCAGCATCTCCTTGGCATTGCAATCTGCAAATGCGCAGCGTGAACCTGAAGGCATCGGGGCCACGCGACGACATCGAACGCGCTTGCCGTGTGCTATTGTTGAGCTTGTCTCTTTGATTCTCGGCTATATCGCTAGATCGCAAAGCGTCACTCACCTATTACATAATTACGAATGTGAAACATCAGTTACGGATGCTGCTTTTATGCGAAGCACATCGCACAGGTGTGCGTGCATTAGGAATATGAAGCACCAGCCATTATTATGGCGATGCTTGGAGCTCTAGGTTAATGGCAAAATTCTTGACTATTAGCCTTACATGTTTTGTGATTTGAATGTTCGTTTCACCTGTACCTCAAGAGTTAACCTTTCATGTTCAATGGTATTGTCTTGTTGACCGATTTACAAAAGTGTTCTTTGTTCTGGAAATAGAAGTTCATTCAAGCAAGCAAACTGTTTTGTGATTGTTTGAAAAATAGCCCGCACTGATTTGTTCTAAAGGATGTTATTTTACATGGATTGTAGTGCCCGAAATTCCTTTCGGAATGAGCTTTAAAAGCGACATGATCATCCATTTCTTTTGTGCGTCCGCCACCAGTTTTTCAATGTCGGAAAAAGATCAAATCGAAAGTAACATCGATTAATATAGTATAGTAGAAAGGAAATGGAAAGTTTATTCATTCAAATTTGTTTTACTTTGCTCCATCAGCAACTAAAAAAGCCGTTTCAAATCCAGCATTAAATTTAAGAGTTGAATGTCCAAGTTTTGCTGCCAGTTAATCATCTTATTTTTTTGGATTTCGTAATGATGATCTCTCTGGTGTTTTCTTGATTTGTTGCACCCCGGCTTACGCAGTCGAGTGTGTAATTCCAGTGATTTGTCAAATTTCCAGGTACAGCGTGAAGTCTGATTTATGCCCATATAGAATGACGCAAACCTAAATCCAGTTTGCATTTGATGGTATTTTCGAATACTAATGTGCTTCTTAGAAAGCGATAGTGTTGCAAAGATTTCTTTATAGAAAAGCCTGTGATGAGACGTTTTTATATTTTAATGTAGTTTGAAACCGTTTGTCTTACAATGTCGTCGTGAAACATTGCTACAATGGGTCTGTTTCTGCAAATTTGCATGCCTAAGCATAGCCAGCCTTAAAGGAGTTCACATTACAGACGAAGAATTACTCAGCTAGGCGGATGTATGAAGTTTTCCATTCGACATACGCACTTGGTGTAATGTGGCTTTATTGTTGCAAGTCCAGAACTACGCAACATAAATTGTGTCCAGATGTAACAGGTCGGACTTTGGGTTTTTAGCCTTTACATCACCATTGGCATGTCGATGGTTCAGTTACTCGTAGTTTGTTTGCGTTTTGAAGACCTCACACTCGTCTTTCCTCTGCTCCTATGGCCGTGTTGTTGCGTTTCGCAAGCCGTTTGGACGCTTCGTCGCTTTGAGCCTCTGGTGGCAGTCACCAAGAACACTGGAAGAACCACGAGGGCAAAGTCGAATAACTCGCAACCAGCGTCTATTTACAACCTATCGGCCTCTACATGAACAAGTTTTTGTTCTTCGGAAAGTATAATTTTAGATCTCTAGCATGCACCGCGGCGGGTGTGTGTGTGTATGTGTTGTATACACCTTTGGATGGACTCGAAAAGGGAGTACTTGCTTCTTCGAGTGGCGCTCATCTTGCTTGCGTCTCTGCAAGGGCATAACATAGGTACATATCCGACCGGTTTATGCTAATGTCTGTACGAGTATTTCATTTGCCGCGTCACATCGCTTTGCTTGTCTCGGGTGGTTCATATATTTCTAGCTTTCAGTTTTGACGTTTGCCTCTGAAAACTGATTGAAAAATTAACTGAAGTAGTACAGAGTTAAAATTAATTAAAATATTTGGAGTGCACGACAACTGTACTGTAGCATAATTTGCTTTAAGTGATTTGTTTCCTGATGCTGTATTTAGCATCTATTATGTACGTTGCCGCATTCCTAACATACCACTGTGGGGGTAAACACTGTTTCTTCATCTTAATTCGAAACAAACAGTGTACTAAATATGTACCTTTTATTACAGACCGAACAAACAAATTCGCAGCGCAATTGTCATCATTTTCTAATAAAATTTTTTAAAATTTTGAACATCTTTCTGTTAAAAAAAAAATTATTAGAAAATGATGACAATTGTTCAATCTAATAAATTAAGTTATATATTATCAGCAATGTGTTTCTTACAAATTACCAATTACTTTTCAGTAGCAATTCTTAAAATAAGTGCATCATGAAAACACGTTAAGTATGGTTGCACTTAACAATGATCAATGAAACGCAAGATGTTATTTAAATTGGATACGGAAGCAGAAAGTAGTGAGTGGATGAAAGGGACTGTGATGAGCACAAACTATGTGTCAGGTGAATTCACCGTTGGTATTCAATATCCACATAATATTAGATTGCATGAAAATTACTAAATCTACGCGTTTTTAAATGTGCTACCCGTGGAAAATGTTTACTGAATTATGTGTTGATGATCGCACAGCTCTATGGGTGTTTAATGTGATAAGTAATTTGAAAATGAGAAAAACTACTCAAATTGTAGGCTGATGGGAGATGATTACCTTCGATAATTGTTAATTTCCCATCTCGTCCAACCTGCAGTCAAACTCACATGAACCCTAAGGTATAAATATATCTAACCGTATTTGCGTTGGCTTCATACGGATGCCTCGTATAGAGCACTTTCTTTCGTTTCGAAATGCGTTATTCCTGGCTCGTCTTGTTTAGCGAGCGGCAGGGAAATGCACATAGTGCATTATGTAATTACGTTATTATGCATTTTTACAAGTATCATACGATAAACTAATACGAAAACTACAATATAATGCCCGTAAAGCAATTTTGTTTTTGTTGCTGGATGGCCAGGATCCAATATATAACGAGTTCAATGTACTGTAAAATGTTCTTTTTATGTTAACTTCTGCTTGTCTTTCGTCCTGGCATCTATATGCATAAAACGAGTGCTCGCTATGAGCGTAAATTGGATAAGTATTATTCACACATGTTAATGTTCTATTGGCTTTGATTTTATCATTACCGTGAACGTTTGCTTTTATGCACTGCATATTGTTTTAGAGTAGAATGCGTATTTAGATGCACTCATGCTCGTGGGCAATTAAATAAGTTACAAGTAGTTTCATTCAATTGCCATAATAATATAAACACCTCTAATAAAATATAATTGGTAGGCTTAAAAAACACATATTGTAATTATGGCAGGCCTCATCTTTTCAAGTAAGTAATGTACATTAGTGTTTCAAGTGTAAGTCTTTACAAATTGGATTTTCATTAATTATAGGATGACAAAGCTTTGAAGTAATTACTACTACTGCTTCAGATTCTTTTTACTTTGTCTACTTGTGGATATGCTTAGCAACAAATGAAAGAGCATGGTGCCAATATTATGGGTCTATTTTATTTCAGTGCAACCACATGGCTTTGTAGTTGCATGTGTTGTTGTTGGTTTTGGGGTGCACCCACATCCAAACACACTTAGTAAATGTAACTTTGATGTATCCTGAAATTTAAACATAAATCAAGTGGGTTTGCATAGGTTGGGGTGCAAACAATTTACGTTGGTGACCCTCAAAAGTATTCGACATTAGATATTATTAGCAAGTATATTTCAAATAATTTGATCAAAGTCATTATAACTGGTTTTCTTCGTAATTGATTTATCAACTCAATCTACCAATCCAACCTGGTTTTAATAATGACCTGCACTATTCAACAAAGAGGTTTTGTTTTATTGACCCGTTGTATAACCGTATATTTTGGACCACATTGCCCCGCATGGTTTCTAAGCGAATAAAAAAAAAAACATAATATAACACACAAATGTCTACCAGCTTGCTGAAATCCATGCATTAGAATCTGGTGCGGTGATATGAAGAAGCAAAACATTTACCGAGCCAGGCGAGGCCGTTCGAAGACTTCTTGTTCATAATATCACCTTGGGAAGGTCGTCAAAACGGTCTCTTGAATTCAGTGCATGTACGCTCGTACGGTTCGCTCATCAATTTCTTTTATTCGTAGAGTGTGTGCGCTGCCGGCACGCGAAATCTGATATATCATAAAAACCGCAATTATGGTTCATCAGCACTCCGTACATGCGTCAAAATGTACGGAAATTGATGAGGATTATCGAACAGTTTCATTAATTGGCAATCGAAATTCAAATACTATATAACTGAAAAGACAGGTGGAAGAACATATTGTCGCAATATTGATATTTGGTATTGGCAACCAATAAAATCTGCATGCGGGCAAGATTACGGACTTAAACATCTGTGATCAAACATTACATTGCAAAATTTATTAAATGCACTAATTTTATAAATTGCAATTTATGCTCATCCTCGAGGGAATCTCTAGATGGAAGGTAAACAAACCACGCTAAATCCGGAGCGATAATAAGATGGTCAAGCAGTTAAAATGTCAATTGAGTGGTTTAAGAGTTGTTAGTACACGTTTTATGTTATTTATCCAATGCGTTAATTTAATTTTATTCATTACCATTTGCACTTATTTAGCTTTATGTATATGTGTATTCAGTTGTTTGCACCGGAGTCAGTTAGACGCAGGCTAGTACTCCGGAGCTAAATATAGAATATTGATAATTATGGTGTAATTGAACAGGTCCATGCACTCGACATACGCAACAAGATTGCAGCAGGTTTTCTGCAGATTTCAATATACCCGTTGGTTTGCATATTGGATTCCAATAAAACAGCTTAGCAAAGAGGCAAATTAAATTTGGTTATATTCAATATTTATTATTGGGATGTAGTTTTTTTACATTTTTTAAATTTATTGAATAATAACATCACATCAATGACCAATATAAATGTTAAAAGCCTCTAATGTATTTAGTTATAATTGGCCGATTTATGTTTACCAGATTTATGCATTTAGTTGTCTAGAAGTTGGCTGGCTGCAAGATACATAGATTATGGGTGAATGCAAACATGAAATTTTAAACAGCAAATTATTACTTACGCCTAGTCCTGCAAATGCATATTACCTGTCCGAGGCATCTATTATGATTGTACTTAAGTGATCTTAAGGATCTGAAGGATCTTTGAAGAGCCGTTTTTGAAATAATATTATGATCTGATAATTACATGTGTATTTCTATTGCGATTTGTGGTGTGGATAAAAAAAACGCCCGACCTATTGTAGTGAATGCTACTCGCATACAACGTTCAAATAAAGTGGCGCGTTTGCGAAGTCTAGATGACTCGCGATCTATAGATCCGTTAGATCTCGTTGAGGATGAGGCGAGTAATTATCGAGCATTCCATTCGGGCGTTGCGGCTGGCGCCGACTGACCTCCGCTACGGGCGTCATTAGCCAAGTCAATTTGCCATGAGCAATTCCCTCATACATGCCACTCATCCGCACATCGTATCGTATCGATGGATAAGTGCGCCGTCCACTTGCAAGCCAAAGATGTGCCGCTTCTCACTATCTTCTCCAGCTAGCCACTTTGCTTTCAATATCTATTTTATATTATATAATTATATTATATGGATCTCACATGACACCGCGATCGCATTAATACAATAAGAGTAAGTAAAGCATATCAGGCACATGCATACTCCTGATCCTCTCCCTAGGGTCATAAACGCGGATGAGCAATTCGCATCCATGCGCCGTCTGGCTGCTCGCCACTATGGCACATCCGCCGCACTGCGTGAGCGCTTCATTTCTCCATCATGCAATCGGGGGCCCAATGTTGCGGATTGGACTGTCGCTTTGACTCACCGCAGAATCACGAGATGCGTAAATTGTCTGCACTTTTTGCAACCTTGTGCTCACTCTGTGGGCAATGAACAACCCTTGTGCTGATGGCTCCAACGAGCTGTAGTTGTTGACTCCGCACTATATAACCGCTTGTGACCCCATGCAAGGCTGTTTCAAGGCCGAACGTTGGCCGATCTAGCAAGCACGACCGCACCAACACGCGAGGCCGTTTCTTCACTTTGCTCTCATTACTACACATTGCGAAGATTCACGTCTACGGACATAGTAACATTGCGCAGGTTTACTCAACTTTATGTTATTCCACTTGAATTGCCCAAGTCAGCTAGCTCAGCGATGCTATTAAATTTTGTCTTGCTGTTTAATTCAATATACCTCCAATTTGGTCTGCATTTCTGGTCATGGTTATGTAATAATACTTCCGCTAGTTTCAAATCTATGCGCTTATTGAAATAAGGGTCATTGTCGCTTAACGATGCAAGGAATTATAGAATTGTACGCAAGTGCTACAAATACTGCCAGTTACGTAATGCAATTGTCATCGCTATTCTTAAAGTGTATCATCATAAATAACTAGAGCTGTTTGCGATGTGCCACCATAACCATGTTTGTCTTTGTTTCAGATCCCGAAATGCAGCCCGGATTGCGATCTGAATTGCAAGAACGCGCATTAATTGTCTCCCTTGAAATGTTTAGCTTGATTCTGGAAAAATGTGTTTCAATTTTAAATGATCATATAAATTCAGCCACCCCGGAAACATTAAACAGCTTACCACAGGACGCCGAGCAACTCTTGCCTTCCGTGAAAATCTGGTGTGATTGGATGTTGTGTCATAGTAGGATTTGGAATCCGCCACCATCAATCCAAGACTACAAAGTCGGGTTAGTTCATTGAAGCGCACATTTGTGAGACATGTGCAGTTATATAGTCGAATTCATATAGTGGTTGCTAAGGACATTAATCAACTTAGCGTGTCTGGAAAAATCTCGTTAATTTTCATTACTCAATGGTTTAATGCTTTCGCGGAACGTAACCACTACCTAGAGCGCGTGTTTAATGCGTGTGTAATGTGCTTGCAGGCCTGCGGGGGACGCGTGGACGAGGGTTGCCGTCCTGATGAATCTCTTGGAGAATCTGAATCAGACCATAATGCTCAAATTTACAGACGAGGCTATCGATGGTAAGTAATTTTCTCGCATTTAAGTAGACATATTACTTCAAGTCGGGAATCTAGGAAGGATCATCAATCGTGAAAATTATTTACGCTAAAAATATACGTAGTGGTACGTGGTACGAGAATGACGGCTCAATTTTTTTCGAGCTGAATGAGGATTGTTTTTAAGTGGGCGGTGATCGGGAAGAGTCTTCTGCAAAGACTGAAAACCGTCATTTTAACGCTACATTGATGTAGTAATAATTTTAATAAAAGAGATGCCGTTCTAAATTCAACATTTTTGTAGACTGCTCCGTTATAATTTTTATCGAAATTATTATTATTTTTTGCTCGTACGTGCGTGACTTTCTTATGTAATCGAATTAGCTTTTCAATAGAAGACCAGCCTTCAATCGCCCGAGAGCTTTCAAACAATTTTGATTTCCACACATTGCGTTTTCAAACACTGTACCACCTATAACCAAAATAGGCAGGCATAATAATACAAGTTGCTACGGTGGTAATCAACACCTAGTCACTTGAATAGATAGTTGAGTTAAGTTAGAAAGACTTTAGCTAAAGCGCATACTACAACATAGCAATATTTTGTGTATATCTTCACTTTGTTGTGGATCGTGTATCTATCTGCATGAGGGTACACAGATGATGTATACTTATGTCTAACCCAAGGCTAAAATGTCGAACGCATCCAAGTAAGCGCAAATGATACATCTAAGCGTGGCGCATAACAAGAAAAACGCAGATGCTTTGTTTGTGGTGTGCGATCAATGTGCGGCGCACAAAGCAAATTGCTGTTGTTTTGTATCGATGTGGGCCAGTAAGGCACCATCGACAGATGTGAACATTGATCTTGTGCCGAGCAGGGCAAGCAAATGAGTATCGGGGAGTACCCATTATAGGAGATGCGAAAATTATGGGAAAATTAATTATCTCTCCTCTTAGCAAAGTCCGCGTGCTGCGAGCGGAGCGGCGCTGGGTAAATTATATGGGTAGGAATGATTGAACCGGACCGTAGAGTGCATTGTGTGAACGTGCTCCCTTCGATAATTTCACATCGATGCGCGATTT
Organism: Ecitoglossa quadriceps; assembly: GCA_027574925.1. NCBI lineage: Eukaryota > Metazoa > Arthropoda > Insecta > Coleoptera > Staphylinidae > Ecitoglossa > Ecitoglossa quadriceps. Next base: position 2,420,828 of record JAODGC010000012.1, on the reverse strand, counting down.
GGAACGTGTGCGAGCTAGACGTGCAAGAACAGCTTGTCGCACACGTCCGGATCGCATTTGGCTTTGCGGTGTAATTTTAGTTAATTACATTTTGAACTAAGCTATGATGGTGGAGTCACCCCACGTACGCAAACACCACGTTGTTCTATCGGATCATGGCCATTTATTTAGATTAGTCCCGAATTATGTGTATTTTGGCGACGACGATTAGTTCCAACAATGATGCTTTCTTGTTTCTGCAGGGTTCGAAGTGGTGAGGTTGCCTGAGGACAACACCTTGAGCGGATTTACTCCTCTCCTGTGTAATTCAATGCCGACTTCTACTTATGTTTCTCCAGATGTTGATATTGAATCCGCACAATTTGCCCTTCGTGTGCAAAGACTTCTCTTCTTTGGCACAGAATTTCTATGCGGCGTTGATCCTCCTGTGTTGAAATTAGAGTACCGGAATGATGCACGCGAATATGTCAGCGTGGTTTGCACTACAGCTACAAGAAGTGCACCCAGTACACCACCCGAATTTGTAAGCCAATTTTATGCTACGCTTTGTTATTCTCGGAGGGTTATCTACATAAATTGTTATTTTATTTCCGCACAGGACGAGTGTGAATTACTAGTGGAGAGTTTCAGCGATGAAGAAGACTGTAATCCGGAGAGTGTGGTGTTGGAAAACACGTCTAATGAAATTCAGGAACTACTTACCAGAAAAAATGAATTAGAGCGCCGTCAACGTGTTCAGGAGATGCACCGTCAGACGGTTCAGGTAAGTTAGTCAACGTACGTGCTAATTTATTGCTCTACGAGTTTACAGCGGGTTGATGATACCTATGTATGTATCTTGGTGTGATCTTTTCCAGTAACTTTTTCATCCATGACATACAAACAAGACAACATCGTGGATTTACACTGATAGCCGAGTGCATATTTATTTATAGTAGACAATTAATCACTTCTATTTCAATATATCTTCATATCTTTCATCTTGATAATCCTATGCACTTAGAAGTCATGTTTATTTCAAGTAGCGGACCTCTTGCGTGTTATGAAAGTGTATTTTTAATGCAAACGGCAAATCCGTTGCTGCCTTTTCTACAGTCATACATTCAGAGATAGAAAATTGACCATTAAGCGATTGTATTGAGCTTTCCGGTACGACATTGGTGGCGTGTAAGGTTTACAGGTTTTACGAGATGCGGAAGTTACCACTCTGATGCGTTTGAGCGGCCTCATACCAGTAATGCGATTAGATAGCAGTAATAAATATTAATGTAGAGAGGGATTCAATATAAGCTTTTAGTACACTAATCGATTCTTTAGCTTATTGCGGAATATGGATAATATGTCTACCCGCATTTTCGTAGAAATTGCATTAAAAAAATTAATCATCTGTCTTCAATAGTAATTTGAGGAAATTACTGGGAATGACTAATCGTCTTAAGAAATAAGGGGGTGTAATAGTTTTACTGCTATAAAAAGTGTGTTTTGACTGCGCAGCGTCTGGTTCCTGGTTGCCACTGCATTATTTCGGTGCAATTGCGGAAACGTAAATTCAAACTCGTAAAAGTGATAATGTCTTGTCTTGTCGGTGTGTCGCATCACAGAAGTCATAAAGTCGATGAGAGTCTTTTGTACGGGCTTTGTAAGCGTCTTTCTTTTCACATGCTGTATGTAATGTGCGTACAGATGAGCAAAAAGAGCGCTTCTCTTCTTCGGTCTCCTCAAAGCTGATGGCGGCATTGGCGTAATGTGCAATGTCGTATAACGAATCATAAAATATAATTATAGCGCAAAACTGTTTGAAAATGGAAGTGCCGTCGGCAATGATAACGTTTTTAAATGTGTCATGACTTGCTTTTAGCCCTGCCCCGATGATTTCAACATATTTAAAAGAAGTCCTATAAAATCTCGCGAAACAAATGCGGAATTATTACAATACATTGATGGGTCTATCAACATGTTCTTTATCTGCTTCGATCTCTTCGCCATTGCTATTCATCGAATTTGTCGAATTTTTATATCGATCTATTTCTGGAATTTTTCTTTCGATTTTAGTTTAGATTTGTTATTCTACAAGGATGGCTGTATTTGCATATCTAAGAATCATCCTCATATTAACTGTGATTAAATGATTAGCTTCAACATCAATTTACTTGTCAGTAGATTGATAGCTCCAAATATAGACTAAATAATATTAGAAATTGGACTTGCAAATTGCGCATAAATTTGCATCAATTTTAGGAAATATATTACTTACGAGATCTACGAGCGACTCGTTACGTGGGTGGTTTATACGAGTAGTATGCAAATGCTTTCTGCTCTGGCATAACAACAACCTGTTCGATGGGAGCTTGACAAATAGCCGTGGAATGTTATGATTTTTTTGTATCAAAATTCCCAGTGATCTCGTTTCTCAGAGCCAAGGTTAATTTATGTAACGCTTCGAAATCGACGGATATCTGAATATTATTAACCAAGTTAAACGAAATCTATATAGTAAGCAGTAGTCGGCGACTTTGTCATTGTTCGCGTAACCGAATTCCGGTCAGCCGCCAGGGGCAGTGGAATGGACGACGCACCAAACGAACGGTAGCGTGGGAACGCGTGGGTGCGCCAACGTACGCGATGCACGAGGTGTACCTACACCTTTTAGGTGTCACTGTTTGCGTACTTTATGCCACACGGATTTGATTAGACGGACTGGTACTATGCGCCAAGCGCAAATTTTCTGCAGGTTCACAAAGAAACGCGATGCCTTGGAATTGTGCCAATTGTTAGTCAAGTACTCGACGACCGTCTGCGCGCCTATTTATAATGCATCCATCATTCGCACGAGTGCGGCGAAACAATGCTGTTTTCCGCTGACGACGCGAATTACGCGAACCTGCGTATGTGTTGCAATTCGTTTAATTGACTGCACAATCGCGGCTGCAATTTTCCCTCGGGAATTGCTTGCTACTGGTTGTTGTTCTATTCCACTTGCCCGTGCTATTTATGCGAAAGGATAATGATGAATTAACTGATTGGCTTATTATTTCTGCTTCTTCTACCTGTTCGCACTTAATAAGAAGCGGGATGTTATTAGAGCAATTAACTTCGAACCTGTACGCGATAAAGAATATCATACATTAGATTAACATTGCTTACAGAAAATTCTGCAGCGAAGCGTTGTGAGCGTACACATCGAGGTGAAGCCCAAGAATCTTGTGCCTGATACAAACTGCTTCATCGACTATCTTCCCGCATTGAAGACGATTGCTTCTAGTACTGTGTATACCTTAATGGTCCCACTAATAGGTAAGAATTTGTTAATTTCGACTTAAATAGATTTAGATGCGCGCCACTGCTCTCATAGTTTTAAGAATACTAAACTCTTAACATTTGGTGTAGTGCTAAATGAATTAGAAGGCCTTGCGAAAGGTGCGAAAACGCCTGAGCGTGTGATGAACCCAGCACATGCCGTAAAGGTAGCAGAAGCCTCAAGAGCAGCTTTAGATTACCTTTCCACGCGCGTGGCGGGTGTAAAGTGCATCACCACTAAAGGCACAATTCTGCCATCGACCGCGTTTACAAAAGAGGACGATGCAATTGTCGATGTCAACGCCACGAACGACGATCGTATTTTACAGGCATGTATGACTTTATGCAAAGGACAAAGTGAGCAGGCTGCAGGTAATGCCGAACCAGCAGTTCGCCCGGGCAACAGTTTTACACTCATTTGAATTTCAATTAAGGTGAACCCAGGAAACTCCATCGCGAGGTAGTTCTACTCACTGAAGATCGCAATCTGAGGGTGAAAGCATTAGCTCGGGATGTACCTGTTCGCGAGGTGCCAAGTTTTCTTCTCTGGGCTGGACTGGGTTGATAATACCTGTAAATAACAACTTGCCAAATACACTTGCCGAATCAGCACAACAAATGCAACTTCTATGATCAACTTGTGATTTAAACATGAATATAGGGTGAGTTTTCTTGCTGGCTCATGTAAAGGTAAACCTAGTAACTAGTAATATTTTTACCAGGCATTAATAAATTGGCGTCTCCTTCGTGGCTTTTCCGGCAAACAATTCCTAATCACAAAAGAAGTGCACCTTCGAAGCGCACCAAAACTATTGAAAGTGCATTGTGCCATTAATCTTATATTTTCATTAATTATACTACTATTTTGACGATTATCTACCTATGCATGTGTGCACAGAGTATTTATATCAATTTTATGTTTCCTCATGACATACGCGTGAGACATTCACCATCTTAGCTGTATGTATGGCTTATGAATGATATGATGCATAAATTATTTATCATTATGCAGGCTGGATGTTGTGAATAATCGGCAATGAAAAGATAATTTTAAACATTAAATTTATTTCTTTCAATAATTCCCATGTACTTATTATCATTGCACTATTTGAAATAAGTATAATTGAGGTCTTGGTTATTTTCAAGTAATTGTATTATCAAGTTATTATATATCATTATTATTACTATTATTATTATTATTATTATTATTAATGAATAATTTGGTTAGAACCCATATTTCTGTAAGCAATTTTTTGACTGTTAACTATTTGAATGTTGGATACTTTTGATGAAAAATATTGACAAATATTCTGCTCAATAAACTACAAATAAAGATGATGCCGCATTCGATTCCGGTTGAAATGTGCCTGCCCTTTTCAGCAGCTATGTAATTTGAAGTGGGTGTATTCAATTTTTGCAAAAGTCCATGTTCCCCATTGATTAGTTGTGGGTCAGAGGACTGCGTGAGAACGCTTGAACTTTGTCTGAATTGGATGTCGCGCCATGGAGAGCGAAGAAGCCGCATGCGAATTGAAGTACTTGTGAAGAGATGAAGAATGGGTTTAGTTCAACTTGACCGATTCCTTGAATGTGAAAGATATACTGTCCTTAATAAGGTTATGCTATATGTTTATATGAACTTGGTAGCAAATCATTCATTTAGCTGGAAGCCATGAATTTATTTGTCGCACTTGCTTTGTGCTAAACAATAGCAATAAATAATTGTGGTATAATGTATAATGGTGAGAAACTGAAATTGAAACGAAAAGTGCATGAAGGATAACTCCAATTCGAATCATACTGAAGCTAGTTCAAAGTTCATTGGCAGTGGGACGTAATTGCATTTATTTTAAAAAGGTCACACAACACCATTTACAGCTTATCTGCATCCGAAACAGGTACGCCTTGTAAGTGCATGCGAAATGTTTTCGTTTATAACACCTGGCATTGTCAAGTGGCTCAATACTAACTCACAGAAGCAGAAAGACATCGTCTGAGACCTGCAGATGCAACAACACTGCTCCTGGCCAACGAATAAAATTCTTAGTATACTAATAAGCCTATGCTGATTTTCATTCACGATGAACGTCTACGAGCAGTGAGAATGCTGCATTCGCAGCCTGCTGCAATGGTGTGCACTTGATGCAGAAACCCGAAGCAACCATCCTCCACGCAGGGAAGAAGAGGAATATTGCATTTCAATTTACGACGACGCTTTGTTTACCTGCCTTTATGATGTTTACCCAGTAACTTCTCACCTATTAATAATGCGCTAACAGTAATTTTACTATTATGGTATTATTAGACGTCGGAATGAAAGGTGTCGTTGACTGTGCCGAGCTGGGCGACCTGCGAACTACATGCATAACTTGCCATTCTCCACACACAGCAATAGTTGGACAATAAACAAAATTGGTGCTAAAATGTTGGTTGCATTTTAAAGGAAATCACATAATAGGCTTAACAACTTTACTGCATACTTGGGGCTGAGTGAATGCAGTTGTATTTAATTTAATTTATGCTTATATTTTGGATGATTTACGCAAAGAAGCAGCAGCATTGTGCAGTTTAAGGTGAGCACTAAGTATCTTCCATACTGCAGCACGACGACCGGTTGTTGCACTGTCACTCTTTTGTTTCATATCGCTAGACCTTTGGGCAAACATACGCGGGCGAACAAACATTTGCTCCCGTATAATAATTACCTTGGGAACATAGGAAAGAATGACCACGTGAATATCTTTGCGTATGAGCTTGCATCTACCGTATTTGCTACATAAGCTGGCTGCAATGCAGTGATGGTCGGTTTGTTTGTGCATTTACAATGTAACACATGGTTGACAAAATTTGCACCGCCACAGTGTGCCTTCTATGCCTTTACAATGCGATTAATCAGAATGCCTTACTGCGATCGCATAAAACTTCACGTTGCATGTCTGCTTTTATTTATTATTTAGCATTAAAAGCACTTAATATACCCACGGCAAGTTCGTTGGTCAGGCAAAACGACAAACAGGTTTGCCACTCAGCTTGGAAGGGGTGAAGCGATGAAATTACCTCATTAAACATGTTCCATTACGTATTTAGTAATTAATTTTAATATTTATGAGGAGTTGTTTTCATATTCACCTGCAATATAAAAGACATCTAGCGTCTGTTTTCCCACCGCACATACTTTGGAGTTTTGATAACAAGTCTGAGATGCGTAGCATCTTTCATCCGCGAGATGTAGACCTTTGCACTGCACAAAATTTCATATTCATTTCACAACATATTTCTTCAGGAGTGAGTAGTGAATACTGAAGAAACCACGCAATGATATGCCATGTTCATCGCGTTGAACATGCTTTGATGGTGGATTAATTAAGAATATGTGTTTTAAAGATACTTAACAGAAATAATTTATTAATATTACTTTTGATATAATCACCTTTAAAAATGATTCCTATATTATTCAGGAAAGGAGTTTGCTTAAGAAATTACATTTTTGATCAATTTGGATAATTTCGATCTCACTAAATAAAAACCTTATTTATACATTAACAGTGCAATGCTATTTTAGGATGTTAGGATGTTAATAATTACTATTGCCCTCTCATCGTTTTCTTTCGCGACCAAATAACCTTCTATTCTCAGCATCCGAATCCACTGTGAAATGGGATTGCTTATGAACCATTGCACATGAACCATTCTTCTGGTAATGTGGATTTGGAATAATATATTCATTTAAACAAATTCGCTTTATTAATCATTAATATAACAACACACATGAAAAACTTGTTATTAATAACACGACACGATTAATTCTCCAAGAGTGATGATATAAAAATAGCCATAGTTAATGTGCGAAGCTGAGCTGGTAATAATTAATGAAATTAAACGCTGGACGATAAACTTCCATTGGCGAACAATATCATCTTGGTCTACTTGCCATCCATATTATGCTGGCCATCCCCTACATGTGCAACAGTGAGGCATTATGGGTAAACGTAACTGTGACACGTTTATAAATTACATTTCTACACAGTTTTTCTTTCGGAGCGCTCCATTATGCCATGTCGGGCGCTATTCTTATATGCACTTTGAATTGTTTTGTTTGTCATTTTTGTGCTTAAGGAAGATCCAAACAGTGACAACGTGATGGCACCTGTTTTCAAGCCGGCTTCTGGTGCAATAAAAACGCTGAATGACAATTAAAGCGTGACGCCGACATCATCTACGGATGAAACGCATGAAGCGAGCCGGGTTTTCACCGAGCTCTTCATTCGAAACAGAATTTCGAAGTCAAAATTAAATTATTTCAAATGGGGTACCAGAGTATTGAAATAATATAACTTGTTTGGCATTCAACTGCTGTGCATTATTGTCATACATATTCGAGGGTCCCTCATTTTAGTTCATCTATTATAATAAATGAACATTAATGTATTTTTATACAGATGTTGGATACTCTGGTAAATTATTTTAGGAGGCATATGGGTTTTGTCGTTAGGACTATTAAGTCAGTACATGAAACTGTTTTGGGAACTATACTAATTTTTGACGTATCAGGGACTTCATTAATTTACATCAACAGTCATCTATCTTGGGTACGGGTTTATAGAATCATCAATGGATGTTTTCGTTGTTATTATAGTCGATGTAATATGTAAAATTCCTTCCTGGATCGATTGGTGTTATCAGTATTTTTTTTCTTTGATTGATCATCCTCATAAAGCAGATAGATTTATAAAATTTTAGTTAATATATACCGTTCGTGAGGTAAACACAAAATGAATTTTCTAACAATCTTTACAAGCTGCTATCTAGAGTCTTTATCAGTGGGCAGAAATAGAACAGACTGTAGAACCATAAGGATATAGACTTGTATTCATTTAGTATTCAGGACAGAAGATAATTTGTAATCGACAAAACAAAACAGTTGAATGATTCCGTTTTATTTATAAATTAAGAACTTAGTAAGTACCGTAATAGGCAAGGATACGTAAATATTAGTATGTCTATAATACTACAACATTTCATTGTGTTGACACATGGTCTATCCTGCTAACGCCTCTGTTAGGAGCGTTGTGGTTAAATCCGAAGCAAGGGTTGCATCATCTCGGACAAACAGTCCAGCTACTTGGTGGCTTGTGGTGGGAGGTTGAATACGATGTCGGTGTCACTAGCATGGGTAACAATACGCTCACATTTATAAACCACGAAAACCAACATCTGACATACGGGTACAAAAAGGATGAAAATAATGATGATAAAAATATGGTGGGCTAATTTTAGGAATGAAGATGAGATCTAGAAGAGCAATCCGAATATTATGCTACTATTATTTCATAAAGTATTTGTGGCATAGAATTATTTCTCTGCTTAGTTGAGTTGTTTGATTGTACAAACTTTTTAGGCTTGAAAATATTTCTAAATGCGCCATTTTAAATTTAATATTTATTTTGCGTATTTCAACATGGTCAGACTGTTGAAGAATCTGCAAGTTATGTAATTATTGTTCCATATTGATTAGAGTTAATCATATATCCAAATGAATACATTTTATATAATGTTAACTTTCATCGAATTGTATATCATCAAAAACACTCCCAGCTACACTCCGTTATTAAGTTTTAATCGATTTATTCGTTTAATCCTGATTATGGTGATTTGGATGTGAACATAATTTAATTAATCACACATAAAATGATTTCCTGGCTGGCTATTGCTTGGATTAATGTCGTCCGAACGAGTTGATTCAAATATATGTGCGCCATTGACAAGTTTAATTGGTTTCTTTAAAATACAGACTAAGCTACAAAGCATGTATTCGCATGCTAATATACATACGCATGTTTTACAAAGTGAACGGTAGAAATCGTTTTTCGAATTTTACCGATATTTTATGCGAAATTTATTGTTGTTCTTCGACGGTTTTAAATTTTATGCCCGTGTTTAAGAGGAAGTTAACTGTAAAGTAATACCTTTTCATTCACAAAACACAATAATAGTCATGAGACGAACGCTGGAATTGCACGGCGCGATATTGGTGGACAAACCGAGCCGCTAGAACAAATGCGCTTTGATGCAAGTAAGAAAAATTCAATTTGCATGCCCAATCAGCAGGAAATTATATTTCTTTGCACACATTGCTTAAGTGCATTAATACTGATTGCTTCATATTTATGGCTCAACTGTAAAGTTACATTCTTTCTTTGAAGATTTCTTAGGATGGAACACTGTTGAAAATTGTAAGAAAACTAACCTTTTTGCAATATAATATTAAACACACTAGACTTGCGAGTTGGTAGATTGCGGGTTTAGATCTTGCTTACTCCTCCGTTGGAAGCGTTGTAGTTCAAACTTGGGGGAGGTCTGCGCATCCTTCTGAACAAACAGTCCAGCTGCTGGATTCTGGTACGTTGTTGTATTATGACCGGCATGAGTAACAGTACGCTCAGTAGTAGTCATACACCTCGAAATCCTACATCCGGCATGCGGATACAAAAGAGATAAGAATAATGATAAAGAAGTATGTGTTTCTCAAATATCAAAAAGGGAGGATACGAAGGTGGGAGTTTGGACATTGAAAGGAAATGGGAATTAGTACTTGCTAAGTCTGTTTTACCAATAAATAATTGAAAACAACATTTTCTTGAAAACAACAAGTTTAGTTTAAAATGATTTTCTAGTGGGGCGCAGAAAAAGTTTTTAGTAAAAAGGACAAATTACTTATTTTGAGATGATAAGATGAGATGATAGCCATTTTCTACTATTCCAAATTATTTCCTGTTACTTCGGGCTAAACTTATTTATTAGCTTCGTATATGTATATATCATGATTTAAGTTGTTTTCACATATCTAGCCTCAAATATCCCCGATACACCCCCAATGCGTAGACATAAAATTTACATGGAAAAAACATAAAACATTACACTTAGTATTTGCTCGTGGAGTTATGTGGAATGTACAAATATAAATTTGATATTAAACGTTTAGAATCAAATGGGTTTTTATGAATAGATAAAAGCAAAACTTGTTTTACATTAATAGTACCATACGTATTTATAAAAAATGAATTCTTCCTGTAATTATCTATTCATCAAGTGATAGAATATACGGTATGCTTTACAATTATTTTCAGTAGGAATTAATTTATGGCTTTTGTGATGTTAGTTGTGCATTGTGCTAAATTTATATCTGCTAATTTTGCACTATTGTATGGAGACGCATTTCTAACACTAAGTGAACATCAGTAGGTAAATTTGCCGATAGGTCAAGGATTATCGTAACTTGGGTCATGGCAAATTAACTTTATTTATCATAAATGTACAAGGCTGTACAATCGTTTATTTAAACAAATAACTACCTACTTGTTCCAAAATGTAGGAAAAAAGCTGTTTATGTTCACGTAAATGGTGAACTATAGCAATTTATAAAACTCATACGGAGGAATATTGCTTTAATATAATCAGATAATATGCGTAACTGTCAGTATAATGTATATTTTTGCATAGAATTGATTTTTATTAGCCTCGTATAAAAAGAATTTAATTGCTTTTAATTGATAGAACGTGAAGTGCCTACTCCCATCAGATGTCATGTGAATGGAAATGCCTGGCTGAACGTCATAAAAGCTCATTATCTGGCTTATAAGCTTCATGGGCGCAATTGTTTCTTTGCTACCTTCTTTTTTTTATTGTGAAGGGATATGCGGTGTTAGAAATAAATACCAGAGTCTTGATAAAATTACATTATTAAATTGCATTCGGAACCAACAAACATTTTCTTAAATAAATTAGTAATAAATATAAATTAAAACAAAAATAATAAACATAAATAAGTCATAAATATAGTGGAATTTACAAATTATTATAAAATTTATGTCCAACTATAATAATAGAAAAAACAAAGAGCAACTTCAAAATTAGATTCAATGAACAAATAAAACCTTTGTACTCATTACTCCCCATTTTATTACATTCAGGTAATAATATAAAAATACCTAAATATCAAAGAGAACATTCATATATTCTACCATAAAATAAGCAACCTAAAATTGCTCAATACCCGATCCTATTTTCGAACCAACCTCAAACCCATACAGCCTTTACCTTAATACTTATAATCCACAAAACACCCACTCCTCGATAAGGAAATGACCAACACGTCCTTTACCACTAACCATTAGTTATATCAAATAATGAACTCTACATCAAACTGACAAACTGAAAAAGGCAATGTGCCGAGACAATATTATTATAACATCTACACCCTTAGTAAGTGTCCCTTCATCTTAATACAATCTATATCAGATGCTTCGTAACCAAGCTGAATGAGACACTTAGAAAATTGTATTTAATTATTAGAAGGTACCTTAATAAAACATAGCGACCTGCTGTAATAAGAACATTGAACTTCACACGCAGGTTAACAACTTATTTGAAGCTTATCACTGCAAATCTAATACGGAGACTAGGTCTCCAGATTGTTTGGTATAATTCATGCTTCATAAGAAGGGCTATCTACAGGTTTACAACGGTCTATGGGGCATGTTTATACTCTTGGCGAATATTACTGTAAATTAAAATCTTGATTTGCAAACGCGCTCGTTCTCATTCTAGGTTATTCTGATCTTGTTTCTCCACTGCACATATTTGTTTAGATACTAAAACACGTATGTCATGCATCCTAAGACGAATAACTGTTCAAATTAAAATTTAAAAATTAAATGCTAATATATAGATGATAAAATTTAAAAAGGATATTTACAGATCTGAATGGATGCGACTAATTATTTAAATATTTACCTACAAATATAACAAAAGAAACGGCTCATATATTTTCTTGGTCTGCAAGCCTTTCGATTGCCAATATACGATGGGAGTGGAATTTGCATAACCCAAACTTTGCGTTCTATCACGCACCCTGAAGTTTGTGTGTTTTAGATGATTCACCATATGATGCAGAATAAGATGCTTTATCTATTGATGACAAAATAAAATGATCTTGGAACTTGTATAAAAAATTACAACACTTGAGTAATTTCTCTTTGTAAATTAAATGGATCTTTTTGTATGAAATACATTTCTTTAAGTACTTATTTCTGGTATACCAAACAGAGAAAAAAGACGATATTTTGATATATTTCAGATTGGCCTTCCGGTATAGATAAAAGATACGAGCACTTGAGTTGGAGTCCTGTGTACTTTTCCATAAGAGACGTCGATTTAACTCCTAAGAGTGGCAGTTTCGGTTATTGCCAACTTCACACCATGTCAAAATAAATATCTTGAAACTGAAATGATCAAATTAATTCGAATATAAACACGGCACCAAGTCACCGCTCCAACCATCTATTAATCGTTAGATCGCACATTTTTCGTTTCCAAAAACATTTTCGTTTAAGTTATCATTTTTAGGTACTACTACCATTTATTGTATTGAATGCTACTAGACTACTTCATTTTCTTTAGTTTAAAATCTTCTTTTGACTGTGGAAAGCAACAAACTGCTTAGTATGTTGTGTGTTCAAAGTTAAACAAGAATAAAGTCTATTAAGTCATAATTATTCACCGTGAATTTATAACTCTTTACATCAAGCCTATCATTTTGTACATAAAAAATCAACGTAAACATCATCAGTAATATTTTGTTATCTTTTTTATTTTTCATTCCAAGTTCTGTTTAAGTGTTCTTTCGCTGTCGGCAATAAATACTTAAAACATGGATGTATATTGAATTGAAAAATACTAATTTATGAGTACACTAAACTAATATAATGCATATCAACACACTACTCTCACTGGAATTACTCTGGAAGCGCATATTTGAGGGATTGGTTTCGAACTCTTATGGAATCATATCAAATAATATATATTCTCATAAAATCCGTTGATCTCATATACATTGATACGGTATAATTGCAGTATAATTATATGAAGCAAATATTATCAATATCTTTGAAATTTTGGAAGCAAGATCAACGAAACGCTGCTTATAGCTAACTAACAGATCTCCCATATCTCACCCTGAGTAAATCTTAATTAAATAATCTCGTACCTTATTCAAAATTGTTGTATTTAACATTGGGGACTGATGTGCCGTCGTTAATTTGCAATTTTTATTCATGAGGAAATTATAGAGCGTATTGTTATGAGTTTGCTCATTTAATATCCTCTGCCTGGATTGCGGACGGTCACAAAAGCAGCAGACACCGTTAGGTGACGGACTCCGCTTTCTTCTCTTTTCTATTAAAATTAACTAAATCTTATCAGACATGTTTTACCAGACAGGCCGTTTCGCTTTAACACGACAAACATGCGACCGCATCTCGTTGGGCCGCGACCATCGCGTTCCCTCACCAACACAGGTGCACTTCTGCACACGGGGAATGTTAAACACAACTCATGCATGTATGAAAAGCATATGAGAATGGTGAGTGAAAAAATGGCCAAGTTCAAAGGCCATTGGAACGAATGTTCAAGAAGTGGCGCTACATTCGTAAACCGACATAGTTTATTTCGCATTAAGCTGACTGCCATGGAAATATTGCCAGCTTCGTACTTATTTGCATACATACAAATGAATTGCCTTGTTACGAACAAGTGTTTACCACTGGGATCTTGCTCCCTAAATATCCAAGCAAGTCAAGCTAATGCAATAAATACGGCTATATATCCACAATTAATTTCTTAATGTACCCGGCTGTAATTTGAACCGCATTATTTCGATCCAAATATGGACATTGATGATGGCTCGATGGGCTTTTGCTTCATACAAGGTATCATCCCGAATTCCGGATATCTTTGCATTTTGTGCATTTTATTTAAGCTAATTATCCGGACGCGCGGCTCACGTTCATTGCCTCCGTGCGTTCTTGCAAAGTGCGTGCATAAAGAGGATGGGCATGCGCGCATTTTACCTGGTTGCAGACATGGGTCTAGGATATTTATAGGAATATTTTTCCGCATTAGCCATAAATAAACGAAGAAGAAGTCGTACGCCCGTGCCGAGTGGAGCTCTACGCGCTTTGCGTACGAAGACGCTTGCTGGATGGCAAGAAGAAGAAACCTGAGAGCACACAAAATGGAAAAAATCAGTCCGGCGTGTTGCTTAGCGTGTGGCGCCGCGATGCCGCAAAGCGCCAAACCTGCAATCTATAAATAGACTTGTATATATAAATATAATTATAAATATCTTACCTTGAACAAAAAAAAAATTCGATCTATTGGTTTGGAATGTCGTATGTTGAAAAGAAGAAGCTGGATGCTACAAGATTATTTTCTAATGCAAATTGAACTTTTAAACAGCAATGTTAGTCCACGAAAGAAGTGATTTGATGCACATTAATCTAATGTATTTTGAGAATTAAAAAATTAAAACTTCATTGTTGAGGTTTGAGGAGTGTTTAGAAGTGGGTTTGGGTGTGCTGTGGAATATGTTTAATAAGAGCTAAACATATCCTATGACAATAAGAGTGTAGAATTTAGCCCAAATAGTATTATCTCTTACAAATCAAGAGCTACTTATATAAAACAACACAATTTGTTAGTTTCTCGGAGATCCTACTATCCTATTATTACGTCAAGTTGTCTTGGTTGCCTAAAAAATCACAAATTATAATCTTCAGAATGCTAATATTCTTTTATCGTGCTCGAATCATTCGGTATCCTATTCTCTGTTTGGCACCTCCATCAAAACTTTCTTTTCGTTGGTTACCTTTCTTTTCCGTTTATCATGGGAACACTGTGCTATCACTTCCAGCATTGAATGCTGAAAGTTTACCCGCTGTGAAAAAGATACCCATATCTTTACATTTATTTTAATCTGAATGAAACTCTTCCTCCTTTTGGGGTAACATATAAATCTAAACTTATATGCCAATGGTGTCTGTGCTTGGCATGACAGCGTTATCGAAATGCCAACAGATGGATGCGCTAAGTAAGTGCACTGCATTTGAAGAGAACGTGCCGCTTTGTGTGGCGTCAAGTCCTCCCCTTCGTTTGTTTGCTACGCTGCTTGCTGTCAGGACGTTTATGCGTTCTACCTTTGAAGGGATGTGACGGGAGACCGTGATGCGGATGACTCCTGCCAGCATAGCTTGTTGTCAAGAAGGGGAGACTGTTTTCCTAAAGTGCACACTAAAGGGGCGATCTGACGAGAGAACATTCTCCTTAAAATATTTTCTTTCTGCACGTCGAAGATAAATTTTATTTGGACTCATGTAATTGTGCAGCAGCTAGAAAATAAGCGCAGAATATTACAGGAATATATTATTTCTGCACCATTCAACTTGTGAATATGAGATGCAATGCTTTGTTGTTTATCTCTGGAGACCCTCTTGATATTTGCTCTTAACATTACCTCACCCTTGGACGTTAATTTCTCTTGGGTTGCAAATTTTCTTGTTTACTACGTCAATTATAATAATTTTACGAGAATAAACTGTGTCAGCTTGGTTTCTTTCCAGCGTAATAATATAACGGCAATTTGATGAATCAAATTCGGAGAAAATCGCCAGGATAAGAAACCGGTAACGAAAGGAACTACAGCAATTGCTTTGTTTTCTTCTCAATCTCTATTGCGTTCTGCATACAATTTCAACAACCACCGATATGATGATAACCTACCACGCAGATACGACATTCATATGTAAACACACGAACCTACTTATTGTATTTGCGTCCGTCTACTTAAGAGTACAATTATTCCGTACTGTTCCCTGCCTCATTCGCCTGCTACTTTGTAATGACTTGTGCTAAGAAACGAAGAAGTGAAATTCCTAGAATCTTCGAATGAGCGAACGCATACGCCGGTCACCGCAGAATTTTATGTTATGTCATTCATACCTGTTTACTGCGACAGGTACGACGAACGGAGTGCAGGAAAAAAAGCGCAGAACGTGCGTCAGGCTAAAGAAATATTCACGACTGGGCGAATTTCGGTAATTAATGAATGCCAACTACTGACAATTGCCACCTGTTTAATTACAAATTAAACAATGGTAGGCGAAATTTGGATAATTGACGTTAGCCCAAAATGGGCAGTTCTCAACTGTACTTTTACGACGTCCGGAATCTCAGATGCAAAAAAAATCGGCTGAGCTAAGTGAAAATATACATTTATTCTGAGCAGGTGAGTAAACTGTGAAAACGTGTCACATACAGTCATTAACCCAATGGAATTACAAACATAAGATTTACAAATTGATGGTAAATGTGTGCATTCATATGTGAACCATAAAGAAATTCATTTGTATAGCAGCTATGAAACATTTATTAATTTATAAGTGATGGATAATGTAAATGACTGTAAGGAATCAATGTACAAAATATATTCCTACCAGATCTACTTATTTTTATTAACTTGGTTTCTAATGACTGGAGCCAAAGTCATGATTAATACATGGTATTTTTATTTTAAGCTCACCTTTTTAATGGTGATACTTATCATTACAATTAATATATTTTTGCATCAATCTTCATCTCCTATCAAATTTGAAATAAAAAATATTTTATGCCAATGCAATATATTAACCTGCAAAAATCTATTTTCGGAGAAAATAAGCAATTTTATATCTTTAGTTTAGTAAAAATCATCCTAGACACTAAGAAAAACACGTATCATACCATTAGGTTTAGGAGAATATCTTTGAATGTCAAAATTATTGTTCAACTATTTTTGGTGTTAAACAATGACATTTCTTGTAATCAAATTTTAAAATAAGAATATTCATTCAACTTATATTTTGCGAGTTTAGTAATTTCGAGCGTCTGCAAAATTAAGAACTATTTTTGAGCTATTTTAATCGATAAATATATCGATATATCGAATATTTTTATCGAATGAAATTCCAGAAAATGCAACTAAGTCAAATTTTCTAAAATTAGCTAATAAGCGAATTAAGTGCATTAAAATTAAATAAATATTGCATGAGATAATAAAAAGTACAAGACTAATCCCTAAAATATTTATGGGTTGCATGATATATTCCCTTGTTTTACCTTGTTCTCCACAAAAAACCTTTTACATGGGGGCCTTGTAATTAAAAATTCCTCATAAATAATAACACAATTAATAAATTCCGTGACATACTTGAGTTCATCAATTTAATGTCTCTGGTAATGAATAAAGCTATCAAGTCAAATCAATAAAATATAATAGAAGTGTATTCAAATGATACTGTCGTAAATTGTTTTTTGTTTTTCTTTTTTGTAAACGACCTGCAGCATCTAAACCTATAATTATTTTATAAGTTGCTACTTTAATTATTCTCTTTGCTTTATTCACTTGAACTAATAATTTATTTCAATTTAGAGCATCAAACCATTTATTATTGTATCCAGTTAATTAGTGACAGATGTAAATGACACGAAAACCAAGTGAAGCATAGGTAATTACTAAATTACTATCGCAACCAATTAACAAAGCAATAGCCAATAATACTCATGCATCACACATTAAGACTACAACAATGGTTTCTAAACTATGGAAGTAACTAACATATAATTAATCTCATAGCATCTAATATAGAGGCAAATACTGGACTGGGTCCCGAAACAAATGATAGTGGAATTGATGGTATACGCAAAACGTAGACAAGTTTAATTAAGGACAATCCAAATAAAGGAAGCATGAGCACACGCTACGCGGCAATGTCAGACAATCGACGCTTTGGTAGGATTATTCCTACTTCAAAGCCCAGCTCGCAACACAACACGAAGATAAATTACTATTCCATTCTAGATGATTACCATTGTCTCGCATTGTGCTATTCGGTTGCTTGCCGACGTCGAAACTTTCAGCGATGCAATGATCCACCAACAATCGCCAACGTCAAGTAGCAAGCGGTAATCGAAATCTTCCTGGCTGGTACATACACGCCGCCGTCAGAAGTAATAAAACGATGAGAGAATCAAAGATAAAACCACAGACGCTGCAAGGTTGATCTGGTAAGAAGCATGCTGTAATAACTATGTTTAAATAATAAATGGCCAGTAGAAACGATTAGAAATGAGAAGAAGAAAGGAAATAGTCTAAAATCTAGTAGTTTTAATGGGTTAAGGCTCTTAATGTATTTACTCACAATGATAATAAATACAATGTTGCGTGGCAATTATACTAGAAAATGAGCCGTTTTACTTCCGGCAACTCTTAAGTCGTGCATCTGCAAACCTTGCAGCAGAGTACATCATCCAAGCGCACCGCCGCATGGATTCTAGATGTTTATCAGGGTTCGATTGTAATCAGTTTGTTTTATAGTACCTAGTTTAATTCAAATACTATCAATTGGTGCATGAATCATCCCACGAGCCTGTCACTTAACCTGCCATCCTCCGACGAAGCGTCTTCTACCTTGTATTTCACAACTTCGCACGATCGCGCGACCTTCGCGCCGTTATATTGCATTGCCTCGTGGAGGATTTATTAAGGCATAGAAGAAGCTTTTAACTATTGTTTGTTGATTTATTGATGGACATTCTAATATCATAAGAATGATATAAAACTATATACAAAAACTACAAGTAAATTTCTAGCTAATAAATAAATAGTGTAATAAAGTAGTGTTGTATTTAAACAAGGTGTAGAAATACGGTTGCATAGATAAAGATAGACTGCGTAAATACTATAGATTATAGCGAAACAGTTTTCTCCAAATTTGATTTGGTTACATGGCAATCTGTCAAAATCACCTAAGATGCAATAAGAATCTTTATTCAAAAATCCTTTTAAATCGGGGCCATAGATGTCGCTAACATATAGTAATGCAAACAAAACCTGTAACAACATTGAACGCAATTCAACCAGTTCAGTTACAAATATCTATTGCTATATTCTGATGGTTTAACTTACAAAAGACTTATCCACCCAGATCCGTTGTTACCACCTGGTTTATATGTAAAATACTTCTGAAAATTTGACGACACGATACTCGCTCACAGAATTTGTATTGGTAGAATTGTTTAGCTTGTCATTTTTGACATTAGCTGCTGTCATAACCAAATTGTCTGTAAGATTCATACGATGGTTGCGATTAGTTTGTGTTCTTATGCTGCACGAACGAAAACATTGTAAAAATATTTCAAAATGGGAGGAATGGTAGGCTTCAATTGAGAATAATATTAACAATACTTGGTGAGTTAAACAAAGTTATAAACTTTGCTTGATGTATTATTAGTTTAATGACTTCAATAGTTGTATTGCAATGCAACCATAACATGTTATAAAAATTGTTTTCATAATAAAACGTGTTTCTATTAATCCCAGACAAGTGATGCAACAAGATATATATAATGATTTATAAAACATATCAATCCATAAAGATTAAATTCATATGCAAACGCGTCTAGTATTCTTGTCCAAAGATTTCTTTGTAGATTAGAATCAAAAGATTAGTTTCATCTTAAGAAAACAAGTCAAATCACATAGATAAATTGGCATTTATTGGAATTAAATGTATTTTCTATAATAAATTACTATAGGAATCACTATGATGGCCACACCTTCAGCAAATAACTGCTATTTCCGATCTTGTCTTTCGATTCAGATAGCGGTTTCCAAAGGTGCAAACACTTTAATCGTCTTCAACACGTCAACACATTGATGGCATTAATCATTCCAATATGTAAGGGCCTTTTTGCACCAGACAAATGAAATATATATATATCCAACCTTCTCGAAAAGTATGCTTTATCTAGAGATAACAATGTTTTGAGTTAAATTTCTATTACGTTAATTGACTTTAACGAATTGAATCATTCAAACTAAACTAATAATTAAAAAGTTAAGCAAGCCGCTAAGTTATATCGTTTATAATATAAAATTAATTCTAACAGTTATTATGCCAATTTCTAAAAATTGGTCGCAGATGAGCTTAAATTTACGATCTACAAGTCTATTGCGTGTTGGTACATGGTAAAATAAAAAAACCCACGACATTAAAAATGATTAAAGAATCGCAACAATTAATCACGCCATCGTTGTGTGATTGATTTAATTAGTCGCATTTTTCAGTTTAATTTTATGATCAAAACCATTAATATTCCACAGTTGGCAGATCAGGCAACGAGCCAAAGCGATCTGGGCACGATCAACGAACGATTGCAAGAATTTATTAATTTGATTTATGATCGATTCATGCAATGCTCGATTTCTAATAAGATAGATGATATGAAGTGAATTCACAAACCACTCGTCTGTAGTTGGGGCCTTCTTTAATCAACGGACGGACTAAAAGTGTATGAAAATCTCTAAACTAATATATTATGATAACTGAATAGCAATAAATTCGCCATACTGTTCATTCAATTCATATTTTTAAGTTGATAATTTAATTTACTTTGATTGCTTTAGGTATTTATATACCTGTGATAGATATAATTTTTGTAATGGTTATGCCAAAATCCCATTTTTTTTTAGTTCAGTTGGTAACACATCTGATTGTCCCAGCGATAGTGAAGCGTTCGGGGGAGATGGGTTTGAATCCCGCTGAGAGTATATCCAATACCATAAACCTAATAACCATGGAAGGCATGGCTAAGAGTATTCGATAAGAGTTTACGACAAATTTGAGTTATGCCAAAATCTAGCCGTAATTGCGATGAATTGACGAGTTAAGAGTAGAGAAAAGATTTGTTCCTGAAAACGTTATTTATGCACATACAAAATAGGTTAGTATGAAGAAATTAGCTGAAAGTGATTTAAAAATGTCCATCGTGCATGACGTGTCTGAACGAAGATTAATTGACGTGAACGACCGCCGGCGTTATTCATTATTTTAACATCAATCTAAATGATGGGAGGATTTTTTCCAATGGACGATAGACATGAACATTGCTAAGTTATTTATCAATTGGTGCTATAGATGCTATAAAAAAAGCAAAATAATTTACACTAAAATAATTATTTACTGTATGCAATTACTGTCTTAATAAAACATAGCATAGGAAACATAAGATCTCGCCATGTCATTTTATGACTTAATGTAATCGTTTCTGTATATTCAGGGGACACGGGTTCAAATTTTGTTGCAAGGATATCCAATAATATATATTCATACAAAGTGTAGTCTCAATAACTAACTACTAATAACTATGGTAGTAAATGCAATACAATGGAGCGGAGGACAAGTATGGGGTCTGTATATACAGGCATAGGTATCATTTCGCACAACCATAAATTTACTTAATTTTCTAATTGTTAAAACAAGTCATTAAACTAAAGAGACGCGTAGTTTAGTACAACGTAGTATTTTGAAATAAGCCCCAACTAAACAATTTGTTTTCTGTGAAAAATTACTCTTCTAGGTCATTGCAGTTTGTTTGAACATATTTGAAAAAATAAATAATGAAGCGTGGAAATTAATTACAAATCACCAGAATGTCCCTAACTATTTGCTGAAGTTAATGACATTTTTTTATTGTAATTATCTTGACATTACATTTTTCCTTGTAATTGGAATTTGTGTGTATTGAGAATATTAACATTAGATTAATGACAAAGATTACTAAGAACTGCAACAACACTGTTGCAAATTGAAGCATTTAACGTTGCAATCATACACCACGGTGGAATAAAAATGAGTAAGGCCTTACTGGGAGAATGAGAATTACATTTGGCATTCTTGTCGTCTTCTCATGCAGGATGCACACGCAAGAATGGTTGTTCAGGTTAAATTAAAACAAGACATTATCAAGGAGGATATTTAATTAAATCGTGTATTTAATTTTTATACTTGAAAATGTTGTCACCATGCTGAAAATGCACTTGCAAAAGTAATTATTGAACCCAAGTAAGTGCAGTTGGAAGTTATTTTCCTAGAAGATCTTGACGTGTCATACAATTCAGGTATTTCTTCTTCAAGAGAAAAATGTTTTGTTGATTTAAATTTATTATTTTGTTTTGGTACTGTTAATTTACGTTTTAGGGCCAAATTGCATGTGTTGGAAATCTTCGTTGCACTTGAAAATACCAAATTATCTCACTTAAAGTTCATAATATTTTTTTATGCAGGCAAATTTCAGTTGTAAAAGGAATCTTTTTAGGAATTTGTTTTGAAAACTGAATTAATCTAGATTTATCAAAACTAGACTATTCTAGTGGCCTAGCTGTACGGTTGAACAGGATTTGTTTATAAAACATTTATCCATTAGACCAATATAAAAACTATGATATTAATTAACTGAATTTGTTACACTCGGTTAATTCTAAAAATGCTACAAAGTTGGAATTTCATTGTTCCCTCCACTTGTTTTTATACGAATCAGTAAAGCAACACTTATAACATATTTCAAAGTAATTTCCGCCTATGTATGGTTTAACTCAAATACCACAGTATAATTATTCACACACAAGTGAATAATCGTGTACCAACAACAATGACTGGTTAATTTCGACGCGCAGAAGTAAATTGCTCATCGTTCGCACCATGAAGCGTTTACACTTTCAATACAACTCAGGTGGAGATGGCACGACCTTGCATCAAGGTTGCCGGAATCAAAATGTTATGCGTCAGTCCCTTCTTCTAGAAACCTACAAAATATTTGGAATATTATTGTATATACGTATACATTAGAGGGATGTACAGTAAAAAGTTGACGTATATATTGCAACTGCAATGATGTTAGCCATCATCTTAATGCAGGCCAATAAGAAAGATATGCAACTGTCGTAAATTATAATGTAAAATGCATTTAACGATTAGCATTAATGTATGTGCTATAAATAAATATTTACAGATATAAATGTTCCTCGTGACTAAACATCAGTTTCAACATTTTTCGATTTGTATTTATGCTGGTTTATCCTACACACTATACAAATCGCATTAGGCATTTGTTGTGATTGATGTGTTTAATGAAGTTATTAGAATGTTTTTATGTTCATGTGATATGAATATTTAAGTAAGTATAAGCACTTAATAGTTTACTATTGCATCAGATTTACATAAACTACTTTATTTTTGTTTATGTCACTAAAATTACGACGTTTATTGCTTATTTTTTTGGTAGTATTCATATAAGGTTTCTAGAAGAAACTAGTAAAACATACTACTTAAATACCCATAAATTCTGAAGTTGTTTATATCATGGTCTCTTGTCTGTAGATCATATAAATTAGAGCAAAAAGTATAGATTTATGAAAAATAGGATATCTTAATATATAGTTTTATAAATTAACTTTTAAATTACCTGGTCTTCATGTTGCATAGCTGCAAAGCTAAGAAGAGTTAGTTTAAGAAAAGATTTTGCAAAATGCGCATAGTCGTATAATACAAAGGATTACAACATCAAATTTGGATCTATTAGATCAATAATATTAATTAAGTAAATTTGTTACACACGGTTAATTGTAGAAAGTTTTTAACTACTAGGAATTTTAATGCAAATATTCTATCTATCTATTTTTAAACAAATTTGAAGCTGCTTCTTTGTGAAGTT
>JAODGC010000012.1:2287512-2390758 GCA_027574925.1 Ecitoglossa quadriceps | reverse complement strand
GCATTACAAAAATAAATAGAATTTTTATGAAAAGAAGACGGTCTTTGTAATTTGCTTGGTTAGCAATTGTTTTAAAATATTGAAATCAATTTTTACAAGAACTTGTAATAGCGTAAACTATTAATATTGATTATTTGAAATTTGCCTAGGTACATTATCATTTTGTAGTCATATTGTACCATCAAATAAATATCAAATAAGTTTCAAAGTGAACTCATCTTAATACAACAAAATCCTCTCAATATTTTCTGCGTTTCTGGTGTCAATGCAAAAACATACGTGTAATATAAAACTTTATTTAGCTTTGTAAACAATTTTTGATACTCATCAGAATCATATTGGAAGCTGTCAGACTCATGTCGATCCTTGAACATTATTTCAAAATATTTTAATATTATATGAAATTAGATTATTAATTATATGTATTGTTATTTGTGCCTGAAATAATTGATTCTTATTAAATTATTTTGATACAGGATCTATTAATTTGGTATTTTTTTTATGAGTGGCAGAATTATTGTTTAATTGGATATTTTTTTCTGTCATTGTTCAGTAATAATTGTGTTAGTTTAACAAATAATAATTTTGTATGGAGTAGAGAATTATATATTGAGATTTAATCAAAACGTTGGAATTACCATGCACATAATGAAATTTATTACCAATTTGTTAAAAATTGTTTTCTCTGCTTTAAACCCAGAATAATGCTTAATGTTCCTTAGAAATGATATTGCTAATATAAAATCATATTCTTATGTCAATGAAATAATCGTCTTAGCCTTTTATATAAATAATTGACCCACATTACCTCATAATTTTTCTTATTGCCATGAAAAGGTTGTAGCTTATGATAAAATTTGCAAATATCGTTTAAATTTTATAGAATAAATAGCACATTAGAAGTTTCTTCTTGAATTACACCAAATTTCGCAAAGTAATTGAGAAATTAATTTTATTACATTGTATTTGAAAAAAAGTATTCTTTTGGTGTAAATCGAAAATCAAAGAATTTTTTTTCTCAAAATAGAATATATTGATGCGTAAATTTAAACGACTATCTACTACTTAATGCATTTTACTCACCAAGTTAATATTATTCAATTATTGTCGTTAATTACAATAGATTTTTAGTCATCGTTTTATACGCGTGTGCTTAGAATTTGAATGAATGTTGGTGATTGATCAACACCTAGTTTTAACAAACAATTTATTATTAATGTCGGAGCAGTTGTCTACAAAGTAATAAAACATGCCGGTGTACCCTGTAAAGTCGTTAATTGCTAACAAGACCTGCATAGTGAATGCGGCAAACGATTGCAAAACATTTTTGCACGTAACGCACATTACTCATTAATCGTTGTTGCTGTTTGCGTATTGTTTAACGACAATTCCATCAAAGTGTTGAACGTACGCACGCATTGAGCAATGGTCAAAGGAATGATTTTCATTCTTAGAAGCAACGAGAGAAACATCAACAGTAATTCCCTAGCTAGTATTCTCTAGGTTCTAGAATATGTATTAATAGTATAAAAACCTAATTGAATACTACACATTGAAAGTGGCATGTTTTTGCAAACATACCAAACGTGTCTGTGGTTTGTTTATGTTCTTTCCTTTTCTCTCGTAATTTATGTAAGCGTGAGTATGTTCTCAGCGAGAGATGAGCACAGAATCTTCATCCTATTTGTTGGTGATCTAATAATTGCAGTTGATTAGTCATTAAAGCGGGTCGCAAGGTCGTTTGCGATGCTCGCAGAAGGAAAAAAAAAAGTCTCGTCATCGATTTCACGCTGCAAAATAAAAGCCAACGGCTAGCACAGACGTCTCGGAGGAACTCATCGTAGATAATGAACGATAAATTAATACGTACGTAAATAAATATTCCATTCCAATGTCCGGCTAATCATTCATTCATACATCCTCATTGATTCATTTCCCGCTGTATCTTTTCTTTGCTAATCTGCAGTGGTTAATGCTTACGAATTCAAATGCGGATTTTGATTATGTCAGGGATATTTTTACTTCGATACTATCATAAAGTTCTTATCGTTTCTACTATCGTTTTCAAATAACCATGAAAACCAGATTTCTGCTATGATGTAATTACATATAGGAATAAATTTTGATGTGATAAAGATTAGCGGTCTTTATTGTTGTATGAGGTTAATATCAATTTATATTAATTTTCTGACGCATCCATATTTTAAATTTGTAATATTCGTTGATAAAAAATATTCGAATATCTTTGAAAAAAAAACTATTTTCAGTTGAATTAGTTTCTTAATATTTTACATTGTATTTTCTATAAAATAACTGAAAATTTCATATCATCCTAGGTGTACTTCAAAACGTTGCAACAACGAGTTTGATCTTAATTTTAAGATACTTCTAATTAACTCAGATGTCATTTTGTAAGACAGGTGGATAGAGAAACTCTTTACCTATAAAATAAATTACGCAGTCGTGTGAAGCAAATAGTCTTGCGACTACAGCTATCAAATACTTAGTCATATTTTAGTTCTCTATCAATTTTCTTACATGTTTAATTAACTTTAAAATTACGACTGCTGAGTAATCAAAAGAGAATTTATTCAGCTACATAGTTATATACTTTGCGTACATCTATCTTCAATATTGTTTCCCACTATAGGCAATTTTCCTGTGATAGTTTAGAAAAATCAGAAAATGTTCTCACATCTTAGTTAATTTTCTGAGCTGTCAAATTGAGTTACAAGTAAGTAAATAATGTATCTTATCAATTAGGATCTAGTAATTTTTATTGCTCAAACAATTTCTATTATCATAGAATAAAAATCCTATTTTGAACTAATCTTATTATTAATGTTTAAGTTGTAGTATTTTAAAATATCTTAACTGTCATATAATGACATACTTGATTACGAATGTAGTTTTTGTTAGATACGAAAAAAGGATGTTTTATTATACATTTTATTATTATACATTATACATTTATGCGCCCTCGATTAAATTAACCTCTAACAGCAATTATTCTTTTAATTTATTCATCACATTTGCCGTCATAATATTATATTGATGCATGAAAATATTATAACTCAATTGAAGAGCTTTCATTTAAAATAGGAAATAAAACCTTCAATAACATTATGATTCGATACGGATATAATTATACAGCAATGTTTCTGTTATTACGAAGCAACAATGCACCCGTACAATTATATTGTGGTGGATAGCATCATCGATTCAGATTTAATCCGTCGATGAAAGAGGCGTCATCACCTGACACGCTCAATTAATTCATCCGCATAGATAAAATATCACCACATAAAGAATTAATAAATAAATGATTAATCCTAGTTGTGGCCACTTGGTAGAATCTTCTAGAAGCAGGAATATGGTGTATTTCAAAGAAACCATTAAAACTTTGTGAAATATTGATCTTTCACGACCCAAACTCAGTTTCTTATTTGTGTAATAAATTACAATTCAGTTACGTTTGGAGATATACGGATATTTATGCTTCCAGGATTGTCTGCGCATTAATTTATCCACAAATGTTGTGGCGGTCTATTATCAATGCCAGAAAACGAGTTTTAGTCGTTGGAATCATCTTTTACTGTTTAAAAATAGGTTATGATTCATAATAAGATTCGGGAGTTTATAAAATATGTGGAGAAATATTCTACAATGTTGATTAAGATCAAGTTTTATAAATCATATCTTCATTAACATATGAATAAGATACCCTCTCTTAAGCTGCATATCAATCAATCAAAAATTAAATGAAAACAAAATGCTTGCTTATAATCAAATGTTCAAATGTTAATTTAAAAAGGAAGGAAGTAAAAACACAAATGTATTTTGAAATCATAGACTATGTTATAATAGTCGTAGGTATTTATTTTTAATTTGTCATTGGTTGGCTAGCTCCGTAGCTCGGCTATACTGACGAAGCATATATTTTGGGAGACGCGGATCAGAATCCTGCTGCAGGATCCAACAATATCCAGTGCAATTAATTGCTAATAACCATGGTAGTGGATTCAGAAAAATGAGAAGTAGATGGTGTCAGAATCCAGCAAGGGTAACAGTATGTTCCAAAATAAATAAATAATCTGTCATTGGTATTCTTAATACGACAAGTCCAAGTAATATCAAATTGTACTTTGTTTGATGAATTGGGCAAAAAAATCCGCAAAAACATTAGCACAAGGACGTTTGCTATTAAAGAATATAATTTGCCGCCTTATTTTATTAATGATTTTTCGATTACAGTACTTGCACTTTTATTCTGCTGGCAGGAGGTTTCAATAAATCTGACGTCCTTGACTGAGTAATTGAAATAAACAACATTAACATTAAGGTGTTTATCGATGAATAGGCTCAGAGAAAATTAATGTTGGATATTAGTTGAAAGTGAGATGCTAAGGTGTGAATACATCCATCATTTCTTCATTGAAAATTATAAATCAATGTTTATATACAATTTCTAGAACATTACTTATCTAACATACATATTATATAATTCCACTTGATCTTTAAATTCCTGAATGTTCGTATTTTAATTAGTAGATATACTATTAATTTTATATGAACGAATCAAGTCTAAATAAAAAGAAATGCGTAGAATGTTTTCGAATTTTGCGAACGTTTGGAATTGATATGAATTTATCGTTTTATTTTTGGCAACATATTTTCACACTATACGTTTCCAGCTTTTCACTGCATATTAAAACGAGTCAAAAATATGTTGACGCCACTACGCTAACATCATAGAAAATAAATAGCATCCTATAGTTTAATATTAAATCTCTACTCAAAATTTACTTGGGTGTCCAAACTGTCACTCGAGATGCGCTACGGCAGATGACAAAATTTTGAATTTGAGGTAGACGAGGTCACTTGAATGAAACCCGAGGAGAATGACAGAATGAAGTACAAGGCAAGATGACATTAGTTTGACAGTGGATGTAAAATACTTAACCACATTGTCACCAGAGGTCGTGGCAGCGCCAGCTGTCTATTGGATTTTGTATCATGATAATTTGAATTTGCATAAATCTAATTATTATTATCAGCTTATTTATGACACGTGCCAATATGAACTTGAAAAGATATCTAATCAATTTCTTTAAAATAAATCCGACTAAGAGTACCTAAACTACTTATTACCAATATGTCAATTTGCGGAAATATATTATCAATGTATACATTGAGATGAAGCACGTTTCGTTTCCCCAACAAATTGCCCACAATATAGGAAGAGTATTGCATACTCTCCTTTATCATTTGACAGCTGGATAATTAGCGGATAATTAATAATTATAATTACACCGCGCGCGTTCGTCGTGTACGCGACTTCTTCGTAGCCGTTGGAGTTTAACCCGGCAACATGACTAGCGCAAAGACTCAAGGAGCAAAAAGCGAATGCGAAGGAATTAATTACCGATGGGTCTGTCATTTGTGATTTAATATCAATATAATTAGATTGTTTTACAATTACTTACAGTTACAACAGTTAGGTTTAATCTATTTAAGTCATTTGCTATTTTATTCTTGTTTTCCTGCCTTAAATGACAAGCTAGTAAAATAACTGTAAAAGATATAAAAAAGGTTGCTTAATTATTTAGTTTTGGTAATGTATATTAAAGTAAGGTAAGATTACATATTTTTTCTTAAGCATGAAAACAATTAAGCTTCTTAGATTCAACATAAATCTAAAAACATAGCAAGTTCCAAGTGTCTAATCAAGGATAATGTTTAAGCGATTTTTCTACTCCTAATTTAATTAACAGCTTTTAATTACTTTTGATAGTTTTTTTCCTGTAAAACCTTTTTCTTTCAACTTTAACTTCTATTTTTGAGCCAAATTTTGATTGTGACATACAAATTCTGTAATTTTAGCAAAAATTATTAGTATACCAGAATTACAACAAAGCCGAAGAACATAAATAATAAATCACAAATTACTTTAGGTTATAATTGCATTTTTGCTATAATGCACTAGTTTATTATCTGCATCAACAACAAAACGCGACGATCAACTTCTTGTTCGCGCTTAGCTGACCTAAATATTTTACAGCAAAAATACCTGGTGCCAACTTGGCAAAGCAAACTCGTCCTAGTCCACGAGTTGGCTGAACCATTTCAATCTGTAATTTATGCGTAAACTAGCACGAAGAAGAAATGTGCAAAACACCATGCTGAACATTTTGCAACACCGGAAAATTTTTGCTTATGTGGAATATACCAACAAATAAAGTGAGTTGAAAGTAAAATCTGACAACATGCGGCTGTAATTGACAATTTCATATATTTAACGGAGTTTTGGCGATTAATTTTACGCCAATGTCACAAATCTGCCAAGAGATATCATTGTATAATTTGATTTGGAATTCAAGCAACATGCTAATATCGTTAACACATCTGTTTTAAAATTGCCCACATCCGGTATTATTCCTTGTTTTTAAAGATTGTTAGTTTGCATATGTTGAAAATCAATGCTTCAGATTTAAATTATTGCAGAGCAATAATCAACAGTTACGTCCTTTATGTTTGTGGATACAAAAAAAGCTTTTTGCCGTTTTTTTCTTCCCACGTTTTCTTAGTTGGGTTGCTTTTCTTAGTTTCTTAATTTTTTAAGAGTTGGAATTTTTGATTTATGCTATATTATGATATTCAGTTAAAGGCTAACATTTAACGGCATTGCCTTTTTCAAGAGAATGATATTTTGCAAACAATTTATTGATATTTTAATTGTGTTTTGTCCAAAAATTCTCATATTGATGAACCGATCTAAGCTAGCCTGCATTTGATAAACATAAAATAATTTAAGGTAAATTCTAAGATGATTGGTAGTGCTTTTAAGTTCAAATCAAAGAACTAATAATTGTTAATTTAGGGAGAAATTAACAATTATACGTCCATTGATTAAGAACTCTCGTTGCAAAATTTGGCTAATTTTAGGATTTTTATCTCCGGTACTTCCATTTGCTTTGTGAAAATTAGTAAACTTGTAGCAAATTGCCTAGAAATGAAGAGTAAATTAGCATATTCAGATAACCATTCAATCCAAACCATATGTATTTACTAAAATATACCAAAAAAAAGTTATCTTAATAGTGTACTTCTTAAAATATCCCAAAGTCTTTCAACGCTACACAGAAAATCCGGAAGGTTTCTGATTCCGCTAAAGCATGTTTTGGGAAGCATGATGGAAATATCCGATATTGGTCATGATTTTTTTTCCTATCCCGCACTGGCGCATTTTGGTATGTAGCTTTTTGATGAAGACAACTACGACTAGGAGTGCGACGGCGAAGGTTGGTGCTTGTGCTTTGCCCCTGACCCCCGACGGTCACGATGGTATTGACCTCATCTGCAAAACCAATTTGTCCCGACGCCGCGAGCCGCACTACCTACTACACACCGGCGTGCACACCACACGCGGCTGCCGCGTCTGCTTCTTCCAAGGCGGCCGCAGAAGAAGAGAAGAGTTCTTCCGCGCGCGAAAAATTGCATCTCCATATTCGGACAATTGGGTTACTCCAACGATGGTTCATTTTAATTCTAATCACCATCGAATTCTATACAGCAACTACATTCCACATATTTTACCATTATAGCATTTGTTATCGTAATCAAACATAGTATCATTTTAAATCTTCCCTTCTGACATGGTGCATAAGTAGAAGATGTTAAAATTAACTACCGCATTGCTATCCCAGGACTATACTGAACTATTTTTCCAAAATGCAATGCAATCCATTCTATGGTTTAGGTGTTAATAAAGGACACACATATCATTTTATAAATAGGAAAGATTCAACGGATTTCAGCTTAATAAGAATTAAGGATGTATATATCCATGTTTAGAAATTATAATTTGTAGATTACATATTTATGTATTCAATAAAAAATGCTTTCCAAGAGAGAGACTAGTTGAGGAACAGCAAAAAGAAAGAAGTTGACAACAACATTATTCCAATTAATTAAGTTTATTTTATGGAATCCAACAAATGATGATAAATGTGACAACTGGATAGATACATTTACAGCAAGTATCTATTCACTATGTTGAAGACTTCTTCAACATAGTGAATAGTCCTCGAGGTACAATAATAATAAATAATTTAGTACATTATGTAACAATAGCAAGAGAAAAGTTTACATAGTTATATTTTGAGATGTCAGATTGGGACCATTAGTTCTTAGAATCCATTATTAGTACTAATAATTAAATTGTTAATGATATTATTTAATAAAACTCTCACATTCTTAAGTGCTATCTGTGCTGTGCTGCAAATTAATAATCATTGTAAAAGTTGTATAAAGTTGCACATTGGAATTGGAATTTTATGAAAACACTTGTACTTGTTAATACACTTTTGCTAGTGTTTCACGTTACTTCTTCGATCTTTGCAACGGATATGCATTATTAATAAATACCGCGTTTTATTGCTGGAGCGGACGTTGCGTCAAACCTTCGCTTCCAATGTCATTACCAATGCTACTCTATTTGTTGCTGCAAATTGACTTTATAGAAATTGACGTAGAAAGCGATATTAACGGCAAATGAAATCAAATCATTCAACTGACATAAATTATAATTGGCCACATATATTTGCAACAAAGTTGTCGCATTTATCATCGTTTATTGAATGTTATAAAATGAAAATAATTAATTAATTGGACTAATGTTGTTGTAAACTTCTTTATTTTCGCTGCTTCGCAACTAGTTTCTTCCATGGGGTGCATTTGTCGTTGAATATATAAATATATAATGCATAAATGACAACTTCTGAACATGAATATACACTATTTTAACTCTTATTAAGTTTAAAACCGTTGAATCTTGTCTATTTATGAAATGAAATGTGTGTCCTTTATAAAGGCCTAACCGGTAGAACGGATAACGATGCAACTTGGCAAAATAGTTCAGTATAGTCCTGGAATACTAATGATTCAGTTAATTTTAACTTCTTTCATTTTTGTTGCATTTTAGAAAGGAAGATTGTGGAATGCTACTAGTTTTAAGTACATAGGCAACCAAACATGCATGTACCTACACACAAGTCGTATCTGGCATTAAGCAATTGAATATTACAAAAACAAATAAAATATTGCATAAAATATTCCATTCCATATTCATAACATTAACTAATAATATATGTATTTGCTAGTTATTTAATAAATTTATAACATAATAATTTATCGAGTTGAAATGTCCACAATTAAGCAATCATGACATATTTATTTTTTGGGATTTCCGCCCATACTAATCCACCATGACTAAATACAACACGCAAGGTATTTAATGTGTTCCATCACCCTGTACACTCAATAAGTGAGTTAACTCGCCTTACTACTTATGGCTGCAGATACGTTCAGATACGCTCCATTCTAGCTTACCCGAATAGACTGTCATCGCAATCGCACTTGCTGCAACCAGCATATTCAGTTAGTGATAAAACCATTACTTGGGCCTTCTTCCTAACGGCTAACGGTATCCAAGTTTTTCTTCTCAACGCAAGTACGCATGGTGTTCACTTGCGTTCTTGAGTTCTACGTGCACGAAGAATGCGAGAAGAAGTTGCAATGTGTGCGGCAGGAAAATCCGCACGAGATGATCTTCATCACAATTTATTTCACCCCGAAGCAAGCTTTAATTAAGCTGTAAAATTGTAGAATATTGTTTATTTGCGGCGTAGTTATTTCTATTTTAAAGTAGATCAATCTAATGCTTGCTATTATAAGGATCAAGCGTGTAACTTCAACAACAGTGAACAAGATTTTTATCTTCTTATTATTTTTTTATAATATTTGAGAAAGCATGGATCGCATCAAAAGTTGTAAATGTTTAGTAGATTAAAATATATATCTAGTATAGTAAATGTGGAAGCATTAATTGCCAAATTATTATCAATTAAGACTTCCAACACTGTGATGATGATGCAAGGATAGAAGAAAAGTGCGTTGAAAAAAAGGATTGCCATTAATTACGTAGATATTTTTTTAAGCCGTCTGCTGGCGTTTATAGTAAACGGAGAATAGATTACAGGTTACAAGTTTTGTGTGGTTTACCAAGATGTTTAACGATATAAAGATAAAGCTTTACGTTTTATAATCCTGCATGTCGTACCCAGCTAAATGGGTTAAAACGAGGAGGCATTAGCCGACATCACTCGGTACAAGAAGTTAAGCAAAGGCTGAACGCCTAAGTGTAAACATGCGTTTCCTTCGACTGTCTTTTCTTTTCATTTTCACTGATTGGTTTAGTCCTTGTCTCAACACACACCTTTAGTGATAAAATAAAACAAATTTACAGCAAATATCAACATCAAGATGAAAAACCATTCACTGCTTCCTTTGCATCTTCTTTTCTTTTCTATTGATTGTTTTATTGCTGAAAATTGATAGTTACCATAAAGGGACAATTATCAGCTCATCCCTTTTGACGTCTTTGCCAATATGTATTTATGCACATGCTTACAGATAATGAGAAGCGAACGTAAATTTGCGAGCCGATAGAAGACGATAGGACGAATGGAATTCTACCAATAACCGTTGTTTGAAGGAGTTGTTGTCATCCAACGCTATAACAGTAGCCGGCTACGTGACCAACTCACCATCGTACATCGCGTTCTTCCATGCAAACACAAGACGAAAGATTAACGTTATATGAGAGTGGACACCTTGCAGTGTTGTTGGGCGTCGGGCAATCTAACCGGTGCTTGCAGGATGCTGGAGAGTATGCTGGATCTCGCGCACAGGCGGCGCGGATGCCCCGGGCTCTTGAGTGCCAATTCACACGAATGAACATTTGCTAAACGACCCACGAAGGTTTTCAGTGAGTTACTCAAATGATATTGATTTTTTTTATTGCCATAAGATGCACATATAAAATAGGATAATTCTGTATATTCGTATGTCAGAGATTATATATGGGCAAGACCATAGAGACCAATGGTCTGTAGATCTTCCGAAATGCCGTTTATCTGCTTCGATATGTTCGGCATCTCATAAGAAAGGCAAATGTGGAAGAAATGGTTTTTGCCTTCCTGAAAATTCTCAAAAATAAATAGCAAGCAGAATTGGTTCGAAAATAATTGCAATTTAATTACGGCACTCTGGCACGTGCACAAAAATTATCAAAGTCTGCTGAGATGAACTGGCCTAGAATTTCATTTTTGTAACTAGCATATGAATACTCAATGAAATTAATAAACAAAACATAGCAGAATTATCCAACTTTGATTATCTCCAACTTAAACCTTATTTGATATCAAGAAAAAATTGATAGTTAACCTAAGATAACCTAATAATGTCCAAATAAAAATGGCAAGCAATAAACAATAAGGTCTTTCTTCTTCTAGTAATAGAGATTATCTACGCAATCCTTTTGTAACACTAACCAAATCAATCCTAATTGTCCAGCTACTTCTTACTAGCTGCCAAGAAACAACAAGCCTGTTAACTTGGTAGTTTATCTTCTGTCCAAGTTTGTGTTAATTTGAAAATAGGAAAGATACTTAGGAATGTTGTCAATAAAATAGCTCATAACTGAGTTATAATCTTGAAGTTATTAGGAGGTAAAGATTTGCACCAAATTGGTCTCATTGCCATTTCCTAACCTACCCATTAGTAATGGTTGCCAATTGTCGTCAGTATATAATTGCATCATTATGAAATTTATATCAAAGCACCCGTATTAAAGCACCTAAATTAGTGAAATAATTTACGCGGTTAATGAACTTTTACCCGAAACGCTAATATAATTATTTCGTGAGGCCGGAACGATCGAAGAGCATGCGAAGCAAAGTGCGGTTTCCTCACTCTCCACTTGATGCTCTTCAAGTATTTCGATCCTCGATCTCAAACTGCTGCCGTTGCCGGTGAACTGTTAGGCAAGTCGAACAATCGCAGCATCCTAGCCGCCATGGATATTAGTATTACGGTTGTGTAATGCTTGATAGGCTCCAAAGAACGATGGCAGCATTCTAATATTTATAAGGCAATATAAAGCACATGGTAATATACGCATGTGTTAGTAAATTGAAGATCGCCGTGTGCGATGGATGATGCACAGTGCATCAGCGCAAGACGATCCGTCCGATCTAATTAGAGAACTTGATTGATACTCTTCTTGCGTCCTGCGCGTCTCACATGTTTTGGGCTTATTCACTTTTTATGATCTTGCACATTGCAATCACTAATACTTACAACCGTGTCTAACAGTATCTCAAATGAGTGCGCACTAAAAAACTGTTTTAATCTATTTTTAAATAGAAATATTGCTGCATACAGAAGATGCCTCAAGCAACACAAACGAAACACTTTGTGTCAAGTTCATGGCATACCATTTGGTAATAAATATTGCTCAGCAATTTTAAACAAATTACAAGTTGTCTTCGGCCGGAAATACTTGACGATTTGATGTACACTTTACGTGGAATATTTAATCGTAGCCAGTTTTATTGACATGATTGGAGGAAACTGAAAAGACTAAGGATCCAGTTGCAAAGTGTAAACTGATCTACATACAATTACATTTCATTTGCTTTGAGACGAATAAGTGAACAAACTGATGAGTATAAATTAGAGTTGATTTTTTAATTTTATTGTTGTAGTTAAGACTACATTTCACATTGAAGCAACAAGTATATAATATAGCTAAGTAAGTAAAATTGAACAAATATTTTTTTTATTTTCCTGCAAATAAATGTTAACACATGACAAATGAAAACGACCTTACAAATCAAACAAGTGATTTGTCAATCCTTTACGCTGTAAATATTTATTTATATTATTATGGGCTTTAAA
The DNA here is from genome assembly GCA_027574925.1 of Ecitoglossa quadriceps. Taxonomy (NCBI): domain Eukaryota; kingdom Metazoa; phylum Arthropoda; class Insecta; order Coleoptera; family Staphylinidae; genus Ecitoglossa; species Ecitoglossa quadriceps. Next base: position 2,377,957 of record JAODGC010000012.1, on the reverse strand, counting down.
CTCTGTTAGGCAAATTATTAGTACTGAAGATTTAATCAGTCAATATTTACAAGTTTAAGCTTTACTTTTTCATTATGGATTTCTCTTGCATTACTAATAATTGCATTAGGATGACTGCTTATGATTATGAATTTGGAAAGCAGACACTTTGCAACATTTTTATTATTTGCAAATAAACGTCATCAATAATAATTATCAGTGGTTTCTAAACTTTAGGCGAGTATATCTCAATAAAGAATAAATTTGGAAAATGGATAGCTTCCAATCAAGGGTATTTCAATTAATCGCTGTAATGCACTACTAGTTTACATTATAAATGGCTTATATTGAAATTGATTTCATTCATTATAGAGTAGTATATTTGTAAATAATTTTTGCGAAAAATAATTATGAAAAAACTTATCCGATTTGTATTAGTACAATTGTTGAGTTGGCATTTCTGATTTTCGCTACCGAAGCAAACCGAAGCGAATACTATGGCATTTTGGTGTAAGTGGCGCTAGAAGCGCAAGTACACAACGCTGTTTTTTGAATTGCAATTTTTAGTGTACGTTTGTATCGCTCAAGTTTTAAAAAACCTTTAGATATTACTCAAGTCAATCAGAACAGTAAAGTTCCTAGTCATAAAAGCGTAGCTTTTTCAAAAAACATAGTCCGTAGGTAGTTTTTAATTATAATTTGCAAAAAAAAACTGGAAAAGTGCCACCTGTGGGGTATATGGTGTAATAGTTCTAGGAGTATGAGGATTGTGAAAAAAAAAGTTAAAAGCCGTATAAACGACTTATCCGAACAAAATTCGAGTTTCTTGTAATAGATTTCACTTTTCACCTTTAGACCTGAGAGCCCAATCTAGAATTCCATGCAGCAACATTGAAAAAATGTGAATTTCGTACAACAATTGTGGCAACAACGCATCTCGAATGACAGTTTTGACTTCCAGATCAATTTCGGATGGCTCTGACCCCTTTCTGACGGATGTCAATTCTGTGACATGTACTTGCGTGCCAAAGCTTTTTATCTTAATTATAAATAGAAATCTTATATTAATATTATATTACAATGGCCCATACGTTCACAGAGAGGTATTCCTCTTAGTTTGAAAACTATTCGTGTAAGTAGTATAGTATTAATTTAAATAGAGAACCTTTATTGCGTTTACTGGGAAACTGCAGCTTTATCAGGTAGGCATTATGTTTCGATATCAGGTAGCTACATAAATGACCTCTAAAGTGATCTAGTAAGCGCAGAAAGCTCATGTCGGATAATAAATGTGTTAACAGACGTGTGAAAGATATGACATGTTGATATGACTCATGGCAATGTTCTTCTGTTGGCGTCATGCAGATAGAAAAAAGCTGAAGGTCCAATTAATGTATGCTGCGCAGCTTGGCCCGAGTAGCGATAACGCGACAGCATTATCAAGTTATTATAAATTAACACGCACCGTGTGTGCCCATACCAATCGCCTCGCCTGTTAATAATAGGTTTTCGTGATGTCTGCGCACATTGCAGTGTCTGCTTCTTGCGAAGCACAGTCTGGTAGCAATAAATATTAAATAATTAGCAAATAGTTGGTATGACAAACGAGCGTTTATATTGAAATTGTTAAATGGATAAGTAGTCATATATCTCAATAATTTTGTATTAATGACAATCAATTACATGGTTTAAAAACTCATTTATTTCAAAAGAAAATTTGAAATTTTAGCTACAACGGTTTTTTTGCTTGATTGAATTAAAACTGCGAGAATAATTCATTTTCTGAGTTACAATATCAGAGAAAAAAGCACATGAACTTTATAAAGTTCTCTGAAGCAATTGAATTTGCATTTTCAATTTGGGAATGAATTTTATTTTGAATGCAGCAAAATTATTAAAATTGACAGTTTAATGTCTTACTTCCTTAGATTATTAATGAATTCTTTAAATGAATAGTCTAATTACTTTAATTGGTCATTAAAATATTTGTTTCTAAAAAATATAATAAAATTGATTTGGCTTAAGAGAAGTATCGAGGGTTAGGTTAAGATCAGTTTTGTCTTGTTTGCATTTGCTACAATGAATTTACTAAGTTGATTGTAAACTTTGTTCTTCTCACAATTTTTATAGCAACATAAATAATTATGGTGATTTATAGCAACACGATTATTAACTTAAATGAATATATTATTCATTGAGGAATGGAATTTTTCTTTTTGAAAGACAGACTTTATTTTTCTTCTTGTTTTTGCTTTTGTTTGATATAGCATGTGACAAAACTACCTTTCGTCATTTTCGTTGAACTTGTTAGCTCAAAGACAATTACATTTAATTAGAGCCAATGCAAAAGCGCAACGAAATTAACTAATTTATTTTGTATGTGCCTTTGCCTCCACGTTCTTTAAATGAACATAAACATTCTGTAATGGCATAGGTTCTGCCGACAAACATAAAAAAGATTCACTTTCGGCCTCGCAGAGCTCTCCATGTAATTGGGCAATTAATTCAATTTTGGTCGAATGGTGCCTTTTTCGTAGAAGCCAATTTTTGTTCCACACAGTAAAGACAATGCTTTGCTAAACTGTGCGTTGAACTTAATGATTCAAAACTACCAAACGCAATACTCTACGATCATGGAGTCAGCTTCTTTGACGCTATTTGAATTCATTCGATTTCAATGAGTGCAATGAGCAAATCCAGCGTGAAATGTAATTGAGATTAAGATGAGGTCGATTTCAATAAGCAAGCATAGTCACGACAAGCTGTAAACACAATGAGACGTCAAGCAGGCGTGATAAAACTATACGGTAGCCGCTTTCACAATCTGCCATCAGTATAATTAAGTGAAATTACGAAACATGATTCAGGTGAGTTAGTCTGGTGCTGGCTGCACGGATGTGGACATCATTTGATTGTAACATGCATAAATATGCTAAAAATATTGATGAGGTGCACAATTTAGAAGGATGTTTTAATAAAAAATGTAATTATGATTAAATTTTGAATTGACTCAACAGGTATCTGGCTAGCAAATAATAACAACTTATTTCATGTAGGTAGAAAATATTTATTTACACTTCGGATCGTAATTTGTGATTGTCTGATGAGCCACTTCCTTGTAATTAATTAATTTAATTGGGATTAATTTAAACAGTGCACTAAGCAATGCAAAGTATACGAATGTGTAATAGATTTACTACTACCATTAACAATTATAATAATTTCCAAGAAAATTTTATTCATGAGAAGAAAATATTAAATTGAATAATTTTATGCTTAATCCTAAATCCTGATTTTTGTGATTTATAAAAATTTATAGTTAATATTGTTAGAAAATAAATTGATAGATGTATATTTTAAATGTATAGATATATTTGTTAATATATTACAAAATTGTTAACATTTCGATAATATATAATTATCATGTGCAATAGATTAAGCACATTTAAATTTATTATTTACAACTAAATAATATTTAACAATTAAATTTCAATAATTAAGGCATTAATTATGGTATGGGTCGGAATTCGTAAGTGTAAGCAATTGATGCTCAGGAATAGATCTAATCAATAAACTTAAAAATACTTCTGATAAATATTCATTTCGTTAAACTTATATATGTAAATATACTAATGCGGTATTAATGTAATTTCAATAAGAGTACAATGAAAATCCTAATTTAAAACAAAATTATTGAAAAGTCAAAAATAAAACAAATTAACTTCCTGCATATTACAAAGGAAAGTATTGCATATTAGTAAAGAAATTAAAAAACCATTGGTTAATACCGTACAATAAATCGGCGGTTTGAAACATTGGTTCTTAGCAAACCGAATATCTAACCACACTCGGTCATTATGCCCATCTATTCCTATGTCTTTATGTGCTAACATATCAAATTGCAATCTATCGGATACTTGACTATATAATGGTGCAATACCATTTTCAAACACATGATTCCGTTGGTAATAACTGAATGCATCTTTGAACAGAACGGAGTTGGTGAGACTCCAATCATTTCCGATTAAATACATCGGTGAGATCTTTCTTTGATTGGGCAGTAATAATGTACTTCCGGTTATGGTGAAAACTATTAACCGTAATTTAAATTACTTAGTAGTGATTGTAAGAGAAATTGCTGACAACTTAATGTGTTAGGATAAGTGCGATGCATCCAATCAGAGATGATTGTGATTACTTCGATGTGGATAAAAACAAATTGGTGGGTTATTACGCACCAGAGACATTCAGATACTAAAAAGGAAATTTTCACAACATTACTGATAAGAGCGTTTAAAGGACTTGCAAGATATCTATACTGTCAGAAATTTATTTAATTAATACCATCATGGATTACTATTTTTATTGCCAGCATGTTGTTCGTTTATTTATTTAATAATGATACTGTATTTAGTTATAAATATTACACTTATGTGGCAAACACCGATTAAACTAGTGGCGAAGATAGTTATCGAAATCCATTTGGTGTAGTAAGTCAATTGAAACTTAATCCTATAGTTTAATCGCAAAGATTATTTATTAAAGCAGTATGAAATTACAAATAGCAATTTTCTCACTATTCTTCTATTCCAAATAATGTTTCAGTTGTTTCCAATCAAACAAAATTATGTTCATAAAGTGGGCCTCAAACTCACGACCCTGACTTATATGATTTCATAGTCATGTTCCAAGTTCAAGATGTTGTAGGTTCAACTTTTACAAAAATAGTAGAGTTATTTTATACAAATAAGCAATGACTACTTAATAATTTTATTATCAATGAGAAATAAATATTATAAATTTAAATACGACTATGAACACGACCTTGCTGTAAAGGCCCGATCCAATATTTTTTGATCCAAGATGGAGCTTAGAGCACTTCATGGTCAAAAATTGGGCATTAGTTGTAAAAAAATGTTTCTGGTATTACTTCTGCCTTAATTATTGATTATTCCATGCTACATTTAATTTCCATAAATTACAAATGAAATACAAATCTTTTAACCTCATTTGTCTCAATTCTACCATGACGTTGAACTGTGTAAATTGCTTAATAAGCCGGTATTCATTGATTGAATGAATTAGAACTAGTAACAACACTTTTGTATAAAATAACATCTTATAAATAATAAAATTATGATACATTTTTACTTTTAGAAACAATAGACTCTTAAGATGATAGTTTAATCAAAAATTTCAAACATTTGCTTTCTTTGCTAAAGTTGAATAACAAAACTTACCCTACGTAAGTTTCTTGAAATTCTATGAGTAGCACGATGCTTATTTGGATCTATTCCATTCAAATGTAAAACAACATCTTTCTCATCAGTGTGCGAACATTTCCTTTATGGCTTATACTTTGATTTGGAAAAGCACGACACACAAATCCAAATAAGTAATATTTTTCAAGAACACGAATTCTATAAACAGTCAAATGATTTAAATACAATGAACATCGATTTAACTTTGAACTCATATTTATTCTCAGTTTGCTACATATTTAGAAGAGTCAAGAACAACTCCAAGATCCCAATTCGAATTGAAACGTATTTATATTTGTATTATTAAAATCTGGTCAAATGGTAACCATTCACCAACTCACCAATATTAACAAATACTATCAATATCAACACAAACTTTTAATGCAACGCTGACTGCTAATAAAGAGAATCAATTATACTAATGAAGTATTTTTTGCGTTACTAATCCAATTTAAATCACATTGAACCCACATTTGTTTTGTTTTTTCACCATTCCACTTGATAGTAATTAGCAATTATCTCTATAAAGAAGATTGGATAGGGAGTCAAATTAATACAACCAAATATTGTGGCTTCCATCAGTTGCTTTATTAATTGGTTTAATTAAAACGGCGCTATAAGTTAGTTTGCATTTGTGTAAATTACGAACAGGTCACTGTACGTATTTGCTTATTTAAATTGTAATCATGCATACATGTTTTGGGGATTTATTTGAAGCGAAACAAACAACGTAGAACAAAGATAGAATAGCTGTAACTAATTAGCATTGCTTTAATAACTCACACAGAGATGTTTGTATTGTTTGCAATGTCGTTGTATCATTGCATTGTTCACCGGCATTGTCTCTTGATGTTGTTAACATTGTGTTTTACATTGTGCGACAGAAGCAGTGGAATCACTCCTGCCAATTCACAACGAAATAAAAGCTCCAATGATAAGCTCTGCGATGTAGAAGATCAATGATGGTTATAATCGGTAATATAATTTACAATATTGAAATGAGTTTTTGAATTATCATTCATGATTATGTAAAATATCTGCACAGTATTAGAATCATTTAATTTTGATTATTGTATACATCTAAATGAAAATTTTAAGCAAATTAAAACAAACTCTAGGATTCTATTTCTATACCATTTCTATTTTAATGGTGAATTTTCCGAATAACAATGAAAAGGTTTTTGTGAAAGCATAATTGTATTTAATATAACATTAAGTAAATCCAGAAGAAATAATCAAAACATGATGGACTATTTTATAGAATAATTGTAATACAAAATTATTATATTGCAGTATATCTTATTGGTTTATAGATTAATTGGACACTACATGAACCGTTTTTAATTTGCTTGCACTTAATTAGGTAAAAATTAGTCGCGGTTTAAGGTCGGTACATAAATAAAAAGGATCAAAGAACAACTTGAGACAGCTTTATGTTCCCCGAAAAAGCTCCGAAACAAAATGTCGCTAAAAACATAGAGTACATGTAAATAGAAGGCGACATCAAACGATAAGCTATAAGTAGTTTTTCATCGCATGCTTTTCAGTAGCGATGAAAAAAAGCGGTTGTTTCAGCAATGTGTGGGAACGTGGAAACATGGAATTGGATACATGTTTAGTTTGACGTTTGTGTTGGTACGTCTTGTGATGTGAAGAGATGTCAAGTCAGAGCCAAGCAAGGGATGATGAATGGATGCGTGCGTTTGACTGTTTTTCATATTCCTGTCAAATCTAGAGAATGCTGTGTTTGATTTTTGCCGAGCAGTTCAATTATCATAATGATTCCAGGAATTAAGGTCTTCTTATGTTTCTTACACATTTTTTATTAGAGATTTTTTCTTACCCTCCCTTAAGAATACATTTAAGATTTTTGGATATTACACATGTGAAGAAATTTGGATAATTAGAAACACATTTCTCATATATTTTACTTTTACTTTTCAACAGTTAAATTATAATTCATAAAAGTGTAAATGCTCGTGCATTATTATCTATCTATACCAATGAAATGGAGGGCCGCAACCAAAAGCCAACCAATTTAAATACTAATGACGAAATTATTTGCTGACCCCAGCAATAAAATGAACATCGGCCTAACCAGGTATGTGTATGAGCAGTTTGTACGTACTACATTGATGCTCAACTATTCAACGACTTTGGCTTGATATTTGTTTATTTTATGGCCAATTAGTGACATACAATAATTACACAGCTTGACAATTAACCAAATGCTAATCTCCCCAATATATTAGCTAATCGCACATCGAACCTTAATTAATGTACATATCTGAAATATATAAAATAAATGTTACTTTAATATTCTGATTTAATTGCTTTCAACTTGTTGCAGTGATGAGAGAAAAATGTAAAAAAATTAATGAGGTTCTTTTATTAGATGGAATATTTTACAGACGTAGATGAGCAATTGTATACATAAACGTGTAGGAAACAATATAGTTTTTTACGAGTATAATAATGCAATATAAAAAATTCATACATTCCCAATAAAAGTACTGATTTCAGAAGTCGCGAGAAAAAAGTTTTTTAAGAAGAACATTGTTAGGGCATGTAATTAGTTTGAATCTGGGGTTCATTTCTTTACTTATTAATCTCTGAATCGCGCAATTTTTGTTAAATTTGAAGACACGTGTTAGAAAATTGAGCCTAATGACAAAACTAGCAGGAATAGATAAATGTAAGCTATTTAATTTTATCGTAATTAAGTCAAAATTAATTTTCAAATTAACCAATTTGTGATATTTTACTTACAGACGCGATACTTACCGCCAAATGCATCAAATTATAGATAATGTGTTATTCTATCGATTGATAATAATTAATAATATTCTACTTATTTGAAAATACCTCTAAATAAAAGTGAACCAACTTCTGGTAATTTTTGAAAAGCACATTTTGGGATAAAATTAATTGCGTTACAATAATTAGAAATGCCTCAAAAAATATTAAGGTGAAATGAAACAAAGATGTACTAATTTATAACTATATACATATTCTATTGAGTTTATCTATGTTAATTAAGTTAACTCGACATAACTAGAATTGTACCGAAATCCTAACCAATGTTGAGCAATTTTCATTTGAAATTAATAATTTTTTTGTATGTCTTATAAGACTATAGCTTACAAAGATGAGAATAATTTGTGAGTTGCGAAAATTAAATAGATTTTTGATTTCAAAAATTTAGTACAAATCGGATTTGGAATTTATATATCGACTATTTCAAATGTCGAGCGCCGAGCAAAAGGCTAATGTTTAGTCAGTTGATTTATTCTCTTATTAATATATGCATAACACATATATATATCACATAATTTTTTTGGATTTGGTACTAGGAACGCAGAAAATGTTGAGAGGTATTTTCTACAATTCTATTTCAAACACCGAGCGGCGCCTGAGCATGAACCTCCTAATCCATACTGTGATCCTGGTACCAAGTCCTAAAAATACAATAGATCATAATATTTTTCTGGTTAATTTTTTTTAAAATTCAGATTCTAGCATATATTCCGGCGGTATTAGTCTTAAACAAGTAAAATCCATAGATCACTTTTGAACATGAAAAGTTATCACAAAATAAAATAATTTCTATTTTATTGCATTTGACATCCTACAATAAACATCTGATAAATTATGCAAATTTCATTTCAATGTTGCACAACTTCCAATTAAGTTAGTAGAAATTAATTGAGATTGGTCAATAGAACAACGTTTTGACTATAAAATGAGTTATCTACTGTTGGCCAATTTCTAATAATTAACACTGCTTTTAAAGAATTTCCGATTAAAATAGCCCTAATTACGTAATATTATTATATTACTACACAACAAGTTTTTAGATGCAAAATAAGATCCTTATCATCTAATTAGCTCTAGTAGCTTCTAATTGTTGCGAATATTGCAACTAATATTCAGCAAAACTGTTTAAGATGGTTAACTATGAGGTATTTCTTATTAACGCAGATGTAAATCAAAAACACTAAACAATAGAGTAGCTTTTCTTCTAGAATACATCTTTCATAGGTATTTAAGAAAACTTTTAAAATTTGTTAATACAGTTATTTCTAATTAAATTAATTGTAATTATATAATAATAATTGGATGTGCTTTACATTATCTATTTCTATCGTTTATTATTATATCAAGTGCACTACATTAAACAGATTATTATGAATTAAAATTATGAACAGTAAATATACATTATTTGCGTATAATGTTTCTTATTGGTGACATTATTAGTTCTATAGAACCAAGATATATGAATGTTTGCTCTAAAACGAATTATTCTCACATTACTTCCAAAAACAAAATGATTATTACGTAATAATTAATTACCAACTTCACATGTAAGTATATTAAATAGTCACAACATAAGACATAATCATTTGTTTAGAATCTAATATTGTACTTTGCATCTAATTACAATTGTTGTTCCATTGCACCATATGAATAGCTTAATATGGGTTATGTTTAGATAGGAACGCTAAAGATGAATTGATATGATAATAAAAAGTGAAATTACTTGGTTGCCTCAAACTGCAATGAAAGCAGTGCATATTTGCATATTAAATTGAGATTAAACATTACATTGGATTAAGAAGGCAAATCATCACATTGTAATTACGAACACGTACGACATGGACATTACACATGGTGGTTATAGCGAGTACGCGAACTATCAATCGCGCGTAAAAATCATAATTTCCATTATTAGAAGAATAAGATACCTTGATGGCCGCGGGGAAGGCCGCTAACATCAATTCCTTATATCAAAATGCATTTAGCTATGTTTTACACGAATGCATAAATACCTGAATTTGCTCATCGGGAGTTTCTCGTTTGTCACTTCACAATCGAATGAATGGCATAGATGGAATGACATCACATTTCTTCCATTAAGTACATCTTCGTATACACGCAGTTTCATTAATAAATTATATGACAAATATATAAACAAAGTATGGTCGTGATTGATTTTGGTGTCATTGCCAATGAGTCAGAATTACTATTTAATCACTAATTATAAATTAATATTTATTGCATAAATTAAATTTGACGATGAAAGCTATAGAAAACATTTTTATTGGGTCATTTGACTCTTGGCTGGTCGCGTCAATTCGATATTTTCAGTACTTAGAATATTCAATTGGCAATATTTACCGCATTTGGTTTTGTTAATGGCGAATATTTGGTGTGTCAATTTAACGCTATTTTCAGATATTTAGTCATTAGCGTTTTTATTTGTTTGCTTCTTTGCTTGACTGCATTATAGCAATTATTTTCGACTTGTTTTAACTCAGTAATTTCCTTCTTTTATTGAAATACCTGTTTATTTAAGCAATCCAACAAACTTTTTTCTAATCAAATTCCTTAAATCATCCAAGGCATGATTAACGTTAATACGTATAATTATAATGCACAATGTGTAGAAAACAAATCGTAAATCAGCATAACCCAGCCATAAACAATCTTCGCACAGAATTATTTCAGAAAACAACGATGACGAATCATTGCGCTAATCAAAACGAATCCCAATCAAAGTCAGGTTTGAATAATCCACACTATTCCACAAGGTCGATATTGATCTTCCCAATGCGAATGAGTTGCAATTGGATAAATTAAAAACGGACCTAAACTGACTGATGTTTTCGCGATCTTCATCAAGTTTCAATCAATTTACTCATCGCAAGTGTGCGTCCAGGCAAATCGTTTGCAATTTTGTTACTCGGCTATGATTGTTAATTGATGTGATGATGTAATAAATAATCAAAGCCTGTATTCTTTAAATATTCAATTGAGGTACGGAGATAGAACAAATTGCTTATCTTTGTATTTACGCGATGAGTCAAAACTATCTGGGGAATCGCGATTCTTGATTGAATTCCGTGATCTACGTATATGACTTTGTAACCAATTGGTTAGTTGTTTTTTTTTTATGTTAGAGAAAAGTGAAACATTTGAAGGTCTCGACATTTTAATAAATAACTTTCTTCTATCTTCAATGCAAATTTATTAAACATTATAAGAGTGGTAGTATTACTAACTACTAATTATCTAGGTAGGTATAGTAGCAAAACGAATTGCTGAAAATTTAATACCTTATTATTAATATACACGGGAAAAACATGAACAAGTAATTGAAATAATAAACTTTTATTCTACTGTTGCAAATTTACTGCCTACTTTTATCTTAATATTCCTAACAACAGCGCAATGTATATATTATTCTAATAAAACCATGAATATTACTGATATTAAATATAAATTGGAAACATTGATTAGAACGTGTGTTGTATAATTATCAATAACAAAGGCCAGGAGTTTTTAACATACATAAACTTTACGGTAATATTAATTTCTTCTTCAAAATATTTACTTATGTTCAATGTCCTAAACAATCAGAAATAAAATTAAACATTTTGATTTTTATTTACAATATATTTTGATTGGGTGGGATTGGGATCAAGTCATAAGATGAAAACATTTAATGAATTTAGATGGACGTACCAAAGTGAAATTGTAACTGTAACTAGCTTTACTAAGGTAATTAATATCACATTGGGAAATAAAGAAAAACTTGTTTTGTAACACTGAAATGACAAAACAGGTATTAATTGCTTTGTTTTTTTTTTGCTGCTTATATTGCAAATTCGAAATGATTTTATAATATTTACGTTCACATCTTAACTGCATTACAATAGGTGTATCAAATGTAACCTTCTTGATTATGATCTGTCAACCATTATCTTCCTTTGAAATAATAGGCCATTCTTCAATATGTCAATGTGTGTGTGCATCCAACATTTTCTTAAATAAGAATTGAGTGCGCAAATCCTCTTAGAGTGAAACAGTCTTGTCAAATTATGATGTAATTGCATAGAAATTAATCACAATCCGCTGAGATAGAAAAGCCTATAATTATCACAGTGCAAGTAGAACCACAACGATTAAAAGTTAAGTAAGTCATCTATTTTCATTACAGTTTGAATAAATAGCAAATTAAATATATTTGGCATTGTTCTTTCTTGATGATAGCAGACCACGTGTGTATGCAGTCATATCAATTTGTTTGTAAGCCAACGTTTTACTTAGTTACGCAATATTTAATAAACCCCTCCGTTTTTTACAGTTTCTTCTCATCATATTAGTATCACTAATTTCCTACGAATGCCTCGGCAGGCATGCAATGTACGATGCCTGCGAAGGTTTACATATTTGTCGATCGCATGCGTCTACGCCATCACTTCATCGTGATATTATGATGAGACGAACGCGCGCTCACACAAGTCTGCATAATTCTTCATGGCTAATTCCGCCGCAGTTGCACATAAAACCTCCTCAGACGCTCGGTGCACACAAGTTTATTATCATCGTCGATGCCTAGAAGATGCAAATATAATTATAGATTAGTGCGCATTAACTTTGGGACTGTGGCGTCTTCAAATCATACGATGCAATGCACTCGCATACCGAGTGGTGTGAAAAATCATGATTTCATGCACTGGCTTACATTTATTGATTAGTATACTCCTCTGGTGGCCTTATCACTGAAGAGTCACTACTGCTAGTTTTTTAAATCTTCATTTCGGCGTACAGTATTGCAGAATGCGCGATGCCTCCATTAAAAATGGTTATTGTGCAGCGGCGGCAGACATTAAACACAAATAAAAGAATATCACAATAAAAATAATAACAAGGCGTGTGTGTGTGTGATGACGCTAAAACACGATGGAAATAAAAGCCAATGTGTGTGCAACAAAAATGCCACCAAGATGGCTTTTTAAGTAGACGTTATCGCTGCTCGTAATCCGGAGTTATAATCTTCGTTTGGTTCTCTTGTGAGAATTTCCTCGATTGCATCGAATTAACGCCTGCCTCCATTCGATGCGCGGCTACTTCGAGCTTTTTTGTTGTGTAAATTATTTTTTGTGTCATTTTGGAGATATTTATAGGGGACGTACATTTTCCTCACCATAAGAAAACTACAAGAGTAAAACAAAGTGTTCATAGTTCATGACCTTTGCGCGTGTAATGCAAAGTTTATGCTAAAAAGCATCATAACCTAGGTTACACGATTTAATATTGCCTACAATAAAAAGTGACCGTCTCTCTTCAGGGAGTACTATCCTCTTTTCGAGAACTCTGTCCTCTATTAAAAAGCGTGTTGCTTTCAGTTCTTGCTTCGTTTTTAATTCCGTGTTTGTTCTACGTCGACAATTAACTGAGTACAGCGACACTACTTTATTATTTAATGTTTACATGAATAGTATTACTTCATTTAAGTCGACCAGAGACCCTCAAAGCCGGCGTAGATCGGGCTCATCTTCGAATTTCCTCTGGAAATATGGCCACCTTAACAAAAAGTTTAAATGCATACTGTTGATTAGATGAATTCATGGGCAGATGAACCATCTACTTGTAAATCTCAGGAATAAAACTCACTTCAGCATAGATGGTTAACAGTAGCTTGTTAAAGTGGCAATTGATAAACCGTTACCAATGTTTTTGTTCCCAAGTAAATTGAGCTTCTTGCAATCTTGCAATTTTTATATGAATTTGCATCGTAACTTGCCTAGAAAGAAAAATCAGACAATAAACCGAATGAATTATGCACTTTGGATGCAATTAGCATATTTATTGCAAATTGAGAATGTATACGATGAGGAAAAGACAGGAAATCAGCCCTGTAAGCACCTGCAGACGAAATGTAAAATTAGAGTCCATTTGGCGGCACTTAAGATGAACCACAAAACGGATATTAAGTAACCGGAATAGACTAATAGAGGAAGAGTACGCATAAGGTGATGAAGAGGAGAGACACTTGACTGTTTTATGTGAACTCACGGGTACTCACGTTTACCTCGTGTTGAGGATTTAGTGTTGTTGTATACCTGCATGCCTTTTGAATGATCATAAATTTGTTGTATTTACAAAACATTAAAGCAGTATTTTATAATTCGAAGGGTTTACTTATAATAGCAAGTAAATTGTCAAATGCTGCAGCTGAGATATGTTGTGGTGGCTGTAAACTTGATTCTGCGGTTGGAGGGAAGACAAGGAAATTTAATAATCCTGAATCCAAAGCGTCTTGAATCCCCAGACGCAGCAGCTAGACGTGGTGTCGGCTGGTCGTCTGGAAATAAATTATTTCATGTCAGGAACATGCGTCTCCTTACTCCAATCCTCCCACAACATGAACACTATTCGAATTACTGAAGCGTGTTGTGTCTTCGAAGCAAAACTTGCTCCTAGACTAAACGGAAGTTAATATCATGTCAAAACAAATTACGAACACAAGAAATGGAAATACGTAAACAAGGATTGCTGTAACAAAGTAATATTTGCATTAATAAACAATCTACTTTATGGAGCAACGCAATAAAAGTAGTCTGTTTAGATTTTACTCTTTTATCGCGGGATATTTAAAAACTTGGATTTGTTTGGTTTGTGTTGCCCCATGAAGACCTTGGCCATTTTATATAAACTTAAGGATAAATTGCTTATGCTAGCTAAACCTTATTTGTCCAATATATAATTTAGTTGATACTGAGGTGAGAAACAAATTTGTCCATTTACAATATCAGCAATCTGCATTGTTAGACCAGTGCTTCACAAACTCTGGTTGGTTGGTGTGGTAAGTTGCACCATAGTAAACAATTTGATTTAGTCTTTGATTATTTTTTTTGATTACAAATAAGAACGGTGTTCTCTTTAAAATTAACCTACTTTTAATGCAGGGTCCATAATTTTTCCAAAAAAATAACAGTGGTACATAAATCGTTTTTGAAACACTGTATTACATGTTGAATCTCCCAAAGAAGACCAGATAATATTAAAATATAAATTCCTATAATCTCTATTCTTTCCCATCCTAAGCAGTAATGTATCTTGTGCCTAGAACGTTCATCACCATTTGGTCTTTTTCCTCCTTCCTCCCATTTGATTCACTTTGCTTAGGGTGCATTATTACAGCGATTATGGGATTTTCGTTAAACTTGGATCTGCTTGGAATGCAGTCGGGATGCTTGCGCTTCGTATCGCGTAATAATACTTTACTTCCATTGCAACTAAGAAAACCAAGTCTCATCCACTCAGTTTGCCCTTGTGGGTCGGTTCCTCGCTGGGAGACTGGAGTAATCCTGTTACGGCAATCGTTGGGGATTTATTTTAATCTCCAGCTCTAAGCATGGACTCGGCAAAGACAGCATTGCAAAGCAACAAAACAGTTTATTTATTACACGCGTAAACTCCACTCTAAAAGACATGAAAAACAATTATCCTCCAAAGGCGTGGGAGCAAACATACAACCCTTGAATGCAAACCACGCTGAGTGACCTCAATGGTACTGAGCTAAATACCTAATTTTCTAAACGATCCCTACGCTTACACATTCAATAAACACGCCAGAAATATAATCTCTGATAAAACTGCATTTCGAGAGCTTCATGTATAGAAAATTCAGATAACCAGTGGATTGCACTGTCGGTATACATTAGCCTTCTATCCAAATGGGTTACAATAATTGTGGCACCTGTTTTATGTAGGTATAATTGTTGTGTTGTCATTTCTGACTACCGAAATGAATACCATCTAAGTCATATGTTGAGCTAGTGGTGCAAATTGGTTTTTTGGGTTGAAATTTTTAACTCACACTTCTGTTGCTTAGGTTTACAAATGTATCAGCAAACTTGCTTATAACTAGATATTACCAATTATCCATGTAGATAGACATGGGGCAAACATTTTGTTTTAATTTTAGAGAAAATTAGAAAAGTATCATACTTAAATAATTCTTGTGGTTTAAGATTACACGCATAAGACACTAGGAATTTATGAAATAGGTCCATTATATTGCAAACATTTCTGAAAACCAACGCAGTATTTTCTAGGTTGATTTATGTACATAGCGCCAAAATAAATTGATAATGGTAAGAGTATAATTAAATGTTTTATTAGTTGGCTGTAAATCACTTGTACTTTTATCTTAATGTTAAACCAAGGTAGTGGGAATGAAAGAAGAAGTGATTCGGAAAGGTAAAGTTTTTCGCACTAGTTGCGATCCATAATTCTTTGTGTTTTCACGATCATGAAACACAAATGGCTTCGCGGTAATTACGTTAGCAGGAAGCAAAGCGTAACAACACGTTAAAACAAACACCATAAGAATACACACTTGCAGCTTTGTAGGAAGATAAAAATAAACACAAAAAATTATATTAACCATCATAGTTTTTTTTATCTCAGCAAAGTATAAATTAATTGTTTTAATTTAAAAACGAAGAGAATGCCAAACAATTACTCGAGTTATAGGCTTTAAGGTACCCGACCTTTTTCTATAATTTAACAAAGAATCCATAGAAGTTTATTACGCATCATAAACACTTAAAATGCTTGCATTTGAGATTTGGTAATAAGAATTAATATTTAATGTTTATAGCGCGCAAAATGTTAAATATTTAAGGCAAACAAATTTTATTATTTTTGAATCTTATAGCTTTGGTTGTTAATAATTATTAATTTTTGCAATGTACAAATATTTTCCTTTTCTTTGCAAATAATAAACTGTGCAATAAAAACGCCACTTTTTTTAGAATTATTTTTATTGGAAATTGAGGGTGAAAATTGGTTAACCCCGAGACCTAAGATTTCCAGGTTTGAGTTCTTCTCCTCAGCGGATTTGGCAGAGAGCTATTAACCCTTTAATCCTTCACAATTTTGTACAAAATGATCTCTTAAAACCAACTTCGAAGCTTGTTTTGTTCCAGCATAGCCCATTGTTGAATAGGTTGCTATCTTTGCATTTCTTAATAAATAATGTTAAGAAATCGTTATTTTGCATGAAACTACCACTAACAAGTTGCGTAGAATTAATAACTTGATAAAAAATACCATATACAATAAAAGTGTAGAAGTAAGGCGTGATTTATGAATCTTTATAGAAGAACATTAAGTTTTAATGTCATGAAAAGTATTTCTAAAATAGAAATTTTTCTGCGGAAAACAGAATAAAGCAAGCAAATCTATTCCACGTTTTGTCAATTGGTGACAAATTAATTTTTCTTTACTGCAACCATTTACTGTAATTATTGGAAAATATCATATAACTGATATTATATTGCAAAAGACCTAAAAGAGAGGTTATGTTATAGATTACTTATTATTTACTAATTGGTTTGTAATTGTTAGAATATCAATGCATTTTGTTCCATAAATAACTACAAAAGCACAGAGGTTAAGTTATAGTAATAAAAATTCTAGCTTTCGTATTAAATTTATGTTAATATCATTTTTGTGCAAAGTAAGATTTAGAAGTAATTTAAATAGCTTATAAAGAAAAGAACACAAAAAGGAATTGATTTGGTTATATTCTTTTTCTAATGCAGCAACATAAATTGTTGTCTATATTATATTGGCTTCCCAGCAAATCTGCTAAATACTAAAGCAAAAAGCACAAATCCAACAAAACGCTTGTAAATGCTTTACATTTTCGAGATGCTTGACAATCAACGCCGTTGCGCCGCTCGTCGCCTGCAATGCTCGCACGAGTGAATGCCAATCAATAAAAGCACACGCGCTTCCAGCATTCGCATTAAACTCGAAGCTCTGAAGCCGATGTAAGCACGGAATACCAGCGTTTGTAAAGCGAAGCTTCTGGCATTGTTGAATTGTGCAAACGAATGGGGAAAACATGCTATAATCTAGATGAAAAGTTAAATAGGTATTAAGTAATTTTCTGTGTCCGTTATTCAATCTTCTTCCTGCAAACAATAAAATAAGATTGGATTATAATTTATTTGCAAGATGATTAGATTGTGCAACAACCTTCAAGACCATTTTTTTTTCGATGAACACAGTACCAGCAAAACCAAGACTTGTTCTACATAAATTATCGAATTGTTGTGACAATACTAGTCCAATAACAAATACCAATGTTGTGGGACATTGTTCACAACAGAAATTTTGACAAAAAAAAAACTAGATTTAATAAAAACACGCTTCCAGAATAATTTAGTTAATACCAATTCAGTACATCAAAATTAGTCAAGTACAATTAATTTAGTGCGTTGAGGAAATTTGGTATATTTTAAACAGTTCTAAGATCAAGTTGAAAATGGATTTTGTACAAAACTGCTTTAAACGATCGTTGAAAAATTCCAGATTGCCGCTCGAGATAGATAAGTTCATTAACTTTTTCGTTCGTCTTCCAAAGAGACACAGCTATCCGGCTTCTTATAAATGTGTTCCTCTGGCGTTTTTTGCATAATATTTGAATAACATTACAAATTATGATGATTACTAAGCGCACGAGCGTACAAGGAGGAGAAACACGCAGAGCGGATGTCCCGTCAGCGTCTTTTAACGCTCTGCTAAATCACCAAGAAATTCGCAGCCGAGCGACTATAGCATTGTCGTTAATTTCGCGTATCAAGCGCATCTGAAACACGCTTGTTTCGGATAAAAATGCAACTCATTCATAAGCTGCTATCGGGCATATGCCGACTCTACCAACAATGAACACATTTTAATCAAGCCAACTTTCGGCAGGAACAGAAACACTGACCATATTGTGCGCTAAAACCAATTCCTGTCTGCTCTTTTAAGGACAAGCGCAAGTTGTAAAGTTTTCAGCAGACGAAAGCTTCAACTCGGTTGTAGGAAGGAATGAAGTTAAAAAAATCATCTTTATTTTCTGTAGCAGTTGCTACCTTCTTTTTTTCGTGCTGTTTTACTGAAAACCTTCAGCATGTCAGTAAAAAATAATGGCTGAAGTAAAGCCACTCAGTAGTTTGTCTGCATTTTCCACACTTATTAAGGTTTTATGCCGGGAAGTCATTCAGCAAAGTGCATTTTCGGGCTTGAAATATTAATAAACCAACTTGAAACGTCAGTTTCACAGACCGCTTTTACGCATTATCATAGGTAGGAGGAAGAAACAAAAGCTGTAGACTTTGCTGTTATATTTTTAACTGTACAGGCAAATTTTGACAGATACCTTCTGAATAAGATAGATCACACACATTTTGAATAACATACCCAGTTAAGGAAACACAGATATACTCGGTATGTTGCTGCAAGATTTTAAAGAAAAAAAATGAAAACAATTTTGATATTTCCATGTCAAGCCATAACTTTGTACATACAAATTATGAACAATCAATTGATAAGAACCAAATTCGTTTTTTAACTATACATTAATAATGCACAAAAACACTGTTGCAAGTACATACTACAACAGCAACTACAATATTAATTTGTACTTGGAATGGCTTAATTGAAGTACGAACAAATGCAAAATGTCTGTAATGGGCAATAAATATGGAAATAACAAAATTCAATTATAAAACAATCGCTAATCTGTAATTAGCAAATTCAATAACACCATATAAACAATTGCAATTGCATACTAAACGCAAGGCAAGATATTAACTACACCTGAGAATGGTGCATGCGTTCTTTAAATGCAACCTAGTCATAAACTATCTCGATTGGCAAGGGTATCGATAAGCGATTGATGATAGCTTCTAATGGATCCTGCAAACAAAGGTAAACCGGAATATAAAGCGCAATAAAAAAATTATTCGATGAAATCAATGACTAAGCTATTGCATTTTTACACTTAATACTATAAAATTGTTTAGCATAAAGCTCAATAGTAATTAAAATTGTTCAATTAAAAATTAATTTGCTTCCTAGCGGCAAACACACTAAATTTTGCAATTAAAATTGAGATTGTCTGAAAGTTTAATCATACCTAACCTAAACAAGGCAAATTCTCCTAGGTTCTAATATTGATAGACACAATTTGCACTAATTTTGTTGTACAAGTAATTTTTTTCTTTTGTTTCTTTGGTCAGAAAGATGCAGTCAACTGTCTTTTGCAATTCGCATGGATACAAATTCGGAAGACGACAAATTTCTTTAAGCCATAATTTTTACCCTCATAATTTTTTATTATTTTATTTCATCCAATAACATTGCTTGCATTTCTTTCATAAGAAGTAAACATATAAAATTTGTTAATTAAATACAAAAAAATTGTTAAAAAAACACACAAGTTAAAATCGTGCTTTAATTGACTTTGGAGCCAAGAATGAAGAATCTTCTAATACGATAAACAGTTGAAGGTGATGATCAAATAATTCGTTAGCTTCATATTACGGTTGCAATTAATAGTAAAATTACGCCAACATACGTAAACATTCACCGAGCATTAAAGTTCTTGGTATATACAAAGAAATTCCATTTGCGTCACTTACCTCGTCACATGTAGGTTTAACATAATTTTAATATTTTCAGAAATACTACTTACATCACCTCAATTAAATCACCAAATTACTGTAATAACCTACTAACATTAAGGTAATGTTCTCAAATTTATTGATTCATGGGTGTTAAGCGGCACGATTAATTTGGAATCAATTCGCATACTTAATTAGAAGTAACAAACTAATTATACTTTCAAACAATGAACACTAAAATACCAATCTTGTTTCACTGCTTAATTATGATTGGTAATTAGTAATATTGTTTTGAATGGCTATTTTATACTAATTGCTATTTGCTGCTTAATAACCTTCTAATCAAATTTTGAAATTATGTTATGTCTAATTCGTAGGAATAACACACGTGTTGGAAGTTGCAAGTAAATTTGGATTTAGATACTAAATTGTATTACAGATGTCACAGAAATTTGTTTCATGTATTTGACAAATATTTCCTTCAAATTGCCTCCGAACATTGAACATATTTTGTATTCATTTTAATATTCCGAAGTTTGAATCTGTAGACTGCTATCATCCATGAGCCGTAGATTCTTCTCCTCGAATTTTGATTTCTTTAAAATTAATGAACAACATGTCAATATAACTAAATAAATTTAATATTCTGCATTTCACAATAGATTAGATATAAAATAGATTGAATAGATATTGCAGTTTGTTGCCTTCTTCAATTTTCAATTTTATTTAAAGAAAGCAACATGTCAAAATCGTTATTATAACCTCAAATATATTCAATACTATATTACATTCTATTTATGAAGTAGTATGAATAACTATGATATGTTCGTGCAGTTTGAATGGTTGTAGAATTATGTTACACTATAAAATAATTAACTGTTGTCAAATTAAAAACTCATATCTACGTATATTAGTTATACCAAAAGAATACAACTGCTTTATTGAGAGACATAAATAAAATTAACTAATTGATATTAAAGAAATTGTTGAGGAGCGTAGCCATACAATACCTTCACTTCATTATACTACATCAACTATCATTGTTATCAGCAATTACCGGGACTGGATTTTGTGAGAATTAGAATTATTGGATGTGCTTCCAGCAGGATTCAAACCAGTGTTTTCCCAGTAGCATAGCAGCTTCACTGCTGCAACTAGTAAGCTGTTGTTATTTTCCGAATTATTTAATAACATGAAAGTGAGTAGCAAAGGAAAAAAAGAATAAAAATAGATATAATATTAAAATATTGCAACTAACTTACAGCTAACCTAACTTTGCCTAACCTAACCTAGTTGGTGATTATGTAAACAATTTTCAATGATTTGAAATGTATTTAATGACAGAATTTGCTTGGTTTAAAAATTTTGCGTATGTAGAAATAACTCAATAATGATGCTTTCTAAATTTAATATTGCCGAAAAGATAAAGATTTATTTGGCTGTAGATAAAATTTTTGAAAAACATTTATTGCTTGTAGAATTAGTTATTATTTGATTTATACATATACAACATTATTTGCAAGTATTTGCTTTCTAAAGCTGCCAATATTACTTCTAACTGAAATTATACCATCGCACACCTTGAATGACACCTAACCCGGAAGTTGATCATAAATAATGAAATGATTTAATTAAGTATCAAATACCCAACATTCCCGTTGCTCACACGGATCAACGCTTCACAAGTCAGTCCTTGCGATACAATTCCAGTCAAGATAGTTAATAATTTTAATTAATATGAATATAAATATCATGAATATTTGCGCTTGTTGGCGCTCGCGTGCTGTCTTGATTAAGTTGATTAACTACGAAAGAACGCGTTGTAAATATATTTCACATAGTTCATCGTCAAGTACGCGCCGTATACATTAAATTACGAAGGAATATGTTTTCGCTCGCGATTTGTAATCTTGCGAAGGAAGTCTCCAAGAAGCTGAATACAATTTGCGATGCGTACACGTGTGATTTATTGCATGTTTACTTTGAACGCGTCTCGCCCAGCGTCGGAATGAAATGCAAATCGTACCAAACGAAGCGAATTAAGCCATTTGTCTATAGGACAATAAATTATGCAGCAATTGGACTAGCGTAACCAGCATGCACCGAAAGCAGGATCCAATCAAAGCTCAAAGTGGTGCTGCAATTCGATTGCAGATTGGGTGTATTGAAAAGTGTTGTCATTTTAGAGCCTTTTCTAGTGCAGATCAAGATGAGTGCGCACGATATAAATGCATCCAAGTCGCCATGGCTAGTTAACATTAATTTGCGCGTGCTTACGACCTTGGCAATGTCGTCCATCCACCGTTTCGCTTGAATCGCTTCTTCTTGTACCTGTAGCGCAACCATCCAAGTGCGAAGACCACTCGTAACTATTTGACACTTTCGTTTGAGTTCTTCCTAAATTGCCATATCGTATACCAAGTGTAAATTTATTGTTTTCATTGAATTCTGCAATCATTGACTTCTGTCATCAAAATTTAAGATTCGCTGGTGCGTTGCAGAGATGTTGTCCGTCAGTATACATCTGAAGATGCATAAATCTTTTGCATTCCTCATGTACAAACTGGTGGCGTCAAGCAAATGATTCACGTGCCCGCTTGAAATATTGTTATATTAATATTCGTTAATTAGACACCTTTAAATAATAAAATTATACACATCGTATGCAAGAGGTACACGAGTCTCATGCGTCGTGCGAAAGAAATGTTTATTCCCGACATGGCGAGGCACTTGAACTTGATTAATTGCGCAAGGTCGTACTTGAAGCGAACATAATATCAATTAATAACATGCGATCGCAATCGTCGCATCGCTGGCGCTGGCCTACCCGCAACGGCTGCATTTCTTCCAGTGCTGGCGCGCCGCAGCAGGAAAATCTTAAAACGGGTTGCTCTTTTAGTTCTTCTTGAGATGCGCACCTCTTCGCCTCTTTGCAAACTCCTCCGGCTATGCACCAAGTAAATATGGGGCCAGACGAAGATTCTAGAGTCGAACGTCATGTTGATTACATTTAGATGTGTTAAGATAACACAATGTGTAAATTAAATTATCAAAGTGAATTATAGTCGCTCGGCTTCTGTCTGCTGCGCCTATTGCTCACGTTGGGATGTAGAAATCTCCACGCCATACTGATATGAAATCAATATGTAAAACTGGTAGCATTGCGTAATTAACGCAAATTAACACTTAGTATGTCAGGATTGCCCCTCACTTATTCTAATATTGCAGATAAGGCGCATGGGTGAAGCAAGCTAGAAGATGAAGGTATGGAATTATACTACCGAGAAAATAATGTGGATTTTTAGTTGGTGATAATGATATGTCCGGACGTATGTGTTATTTACTAATTGCCAACTTTAATTAGTTAGCTTTGAGTTAATTTTGACAATAATTTAATTTGTAATATTTGGATGATAATGTTTTATACAGGGGTATATACAGATAGATGAGTTTAATGTATTTAGTTGATTTTACAAAGAGCTTAATCCTAGCAATATTGCTCAATCTTTTTTAAATTGTCAGCGTTGGGCTGCAGGATAAGTCTAGAAGTAATTGTATTATGGACCATTGGGGGAATTTGCAAGTACAATGAAGAGAAGGCAAATATCTCTACTGTTGTACTATTTAGATCATTAAATACATTAATTTCAGAAAATAAATGCTCCAAATAGGTTTCATTACAAAACTGGTTTGTTTTTGCAAGTACTGAAGTTATTTAATGCACTGCAATTAATTGGGGTTATCCAAAAAGAAGTAAATGTTTGTAACTATACAAAACTAATCAATTTAGTCTTCTCAAATGAAAGAGAGCTCGAAAAATCGATTACTTTTGGAATATTTTATATAAAAGTCAATATCTATAATTGGAATATTCAAGCATAATCCAATCCTCATACAATAATAAGCAAAAATTCTTTGTCTAATTTTTATCAATTAAATCAGTACATTCATTTAAAGAAGTTGCAGGTTTAAGTGTTCATACTTGCAAATGTTCTTAAATGATGAGTGAAAATAGTTGAGAAATTAATAAACATATTTTTGAATATTTAAATATGTTGCCTTTATAAATACAAACTGCATTTTTAAGTGAAAATATTTTATGTTTATTATATATATGTAATTATAATATTCTGTCCCATGCGAAAAATTAAAGGTTAATGACGGAGAACTTCAACCTACCAAGAAACGGAATACAAAGAAACAAAAGACAATGTCTCAACATATTTCTTATTTGACCAGATTGCAATTGAACCAATTAGGAAATGTGCTTATTCTTATATATTATTTCACCCAATTAATTATATTACTTTCGTTTGAAAAGAAAACCCAATCTAGATTTATTTGATTAAGCCAAGCAATAAGTTAGAAGGCTAAAGGTAGAATAAGCAACAATTGCCCATGTTAATCTGAACATGACATCCTTTTCACTTTCATTTAAATATTTCCTTTGTCCGTCATGTATGAATGTCCTTTTTTAATCTCCTTCTGCTTTAATACCATCATCGTTTTCGATTGCAAGGTGAGACATGATGCACCGTAGGCACGTGGAATATAAACACGCACGCTATAAATAGACGACGCTCTCACGCCCACACTCGTTTATAAATAATATTCGCTTTTATCTATGGCGGGAAATTATTAATGCTTTACTATATGTCATACTTTACTTAGCATCGAGGCGCGTGTGTGCCAGCTCGTTCAAATGGCGAGATGTAAATAATATGTAAATTAAATCATCGCGCCACCAGCTTGCATTAATTTCATGCAAATCTGCACTAATATCCGCGAGTCGACATCTAGGCCTGTGCTCTTAGTCAATGCCAAGGCAAGTTCTCCCTTGGACTGTGCTTAGTGCATAAACTCGATTTGCGAAACGCGGAGAAAGGCATCAAACGTATGTGTCTGTCAAGTGCAAGGTGTCCGTTAAGTTACTTCAGTTCAATGTCATTCGATTTACTTCTTACGACAAATAAAACGACATTAATTAAAACATCATCATAAATCTGTGATTTGTGAACATTAGGCGGTTGTGCTTTAGTAGAAGAATGAAATTGGCTAGGTAGGCATTATATTTCAAATAATTTTTTAATTTATGAAAATTTGCTTCATTCCTTCTCAGGTAGGTATTACTCGCAGGTCTGATATGGACTTAAATCATAAGCAAACAAAAGATCTGCACTGATATGTATTGCTCTTCAATTTACAGTGTGCTAAAAAAAACTTTAAATCAGCACTCAAAATGTAGACCTTAGCAAGCAAGGTATTGTGCCGAAATTTTTTACCCAAAAATTAGAAAAAAAACCCAAAAATCTGTTCCATCAGATAGCAACAACATTTAATAGTTTTCAAGGGTCATCTTAAAATATATCGATATGTTTCTTTCCATCCATGTTTATGGAGACATTTTGCTGAAAAGAATGGGACCGAAGAACCTGAAAGAACTTACAGAAAAACGAGCTGTGTTTTGCTTAGGCCATTTTTAGGTTATAAATCAGTAAGCAGTAATCCAGTGGTAAATTTCATCTGGTGCACTATCCATATTATTTTCTACTGCACACTTGTATTTTATTCGGTATCAAGCAGGTCAGAAGAATTACTTCATGTCTGGGTCTAACTTTTCAATTTTATCCAGGCACACAAGACAACTCCTTGGTGTTCCTTTTTTTAGTAATTAATTTAGCATCACTGCAATAATTATATACAGTAAATTCTTAACATGATAAAAATAAATCGTTTTTCAGTAGTGCGTGCAGTTTATGAAGAAGGGCGTTCTATTCTTAGGCGACCACTTTTTGCCGCCGCCCATGATGAGTTTTTATCAATCGAGCTGATCGAATAACTTCGGAACAACTCCCCTTCGAAGCACACATTGCCACTTTGCTTCTCCGGTCCGACTTAAACTCTCTTAAAGAGGACAATTTAGGATCGATCTGGTATCTGCCCGGATCATTTGTCGTCGTTTGGTCGCTCTGCTTGTGGGCCTGGATGTAGCGGCTGATGTGGTTGCCGTTGTCATCATTGTTCTTGCGTTCGGTCTCTGCCATCTTCTGCACGTTTCGTCCTGCCAATTCGACAGTATGCAGCATACATTTATTGTATTATTGTTCAAGTTTTTTGTCATCATCGTCACTTGTGAGCGATCCCAACATATAGAAATGCTCAAATGTTCGTCTCGATTGTGTGTGATGTTTTGGTCTTGTTTCTGGCTCTGCTTTTGATTTTCTTTTGGTATCATGGAGCAATACTGCGAATCGACAAACGGGCCGTAACTTTGCAGTCGGCATATAAGATTGCAGGATAAGCATGTGGCCGTGAACATATGGGACAGTCATAATTCCAATAAGCAATAATCCGAAATTGATTTTGCTATAAGGTGGTTAAACGTCACCAACGTAATTTGATTTAAATTATATACTTGTCTGTAGTGGGAATTTCCACACAAGTATGATGGTAGAATTCATCTGAACATAATAGATCGATTGCAGGAATTGCAGTTGTTGAGCATTTGATGAAAAAACAAAAGAATAGTTATGGAAAATTTTAGGATGAAATTCTCTTAACTTCTGAATTTCAGATTTTGTACAAAAATTCAACTTAAGTTACATACAAAACTAGTCTACCATTCCTAATTGTTATTCACAATTTAAAGCAATTTGCATAAAAGTTATTTTTTAAAAATAAAATTATAAGATACTAACATAGTACACAAATTGGCTGCAATTTTAAATGAATACCAAACTATCTAATCACATATATAAAACGCAGGTAACATAATTAATGTCTTATGTTTAAATATTATTGATAGAAAACATAAGATTATAGAACCCTCTTATCACGGAGATGTTTTGATGGCAAGTGTCAAAAAAATACTACAAACTACCGCCACCAGGCGTCATGGCAGTGTGTAATTTAATTTTTAGTTTGTTTCTACTTTTTTTTCGTTATATTAATATTAATACTTAGTATTAATTAGTATTTCACATCACTTTATTTTAAATTAACATGAAACATTATTTCTAGGTATGTTATTCATGATTTTGTTCAGAATAAATTTGGAAATACTCACAAATTTATCAGAATATTAAAATTAAAAATAAATGTACTTAATAGACATGAGATTTATTGATAAAATACACAAAGTTTATAGAAATCTTGACATATTAATATATGCTACTACAACAATATCAGTAAACAAATCACATTACATCACATGATTTCCTTTCTTTAAGTTTGCCACTCTTAATTATAAATTCTTCTAACCTTATAACCAAATGTAGAACATAAAACCAGAATTAAAAAACCCTAGTAGCATTTCTGAAATGATCAGAATGGGCCACTCACCTGCTCAATCCCAACTTTTGCGCGCTTCTTTCCAATATGGTTACCGAAATCTTCTACTGCACTAACGTGCAGATCATTCTATTCGCAGCATCATAATATACACATATTTTCATTAATAAATAATTGAGTAGACAAGAGCATAAGACATTAGTTATTTTGATCGTGTTTCCCGTGGGTATGATTACTAAATTCTAAACACACTTTTAAGCACTGCACGTCTATCAGAATACTTGTTTTGCTGCCATTGCTATTCCATCATCAGTGCATCAATAATGACTCTACAACACCCATCAAGTGAGAGAGCTTCTAACAGTACATGGAATTAATCATCTTGGTATCATTTGAAATTAAGGGGAATAAATGTCGACAATTTGATTTAGTCCCAAGAGAAAATTACTAGAATGGTGATTAGCAGTTAGTAAAAGAATTACACTGATACTGGGATAACAAATAATTAACTCTAGAAAAATTAAACATAATTAATAACTACATTTCTTAAATACTTCAATTTGATTAATAAATTATTTGCCTCTTCCAATAAGTTATTGTTTTTAGCATTGCTGTCTTTTTAAATTTCCCACAAATATTTTTTCAATTTTTCCAACCGAGAAAGTTTTTCGAAAAAATAATGTAACTAGAACCTGAATTGTTTATTTCACTTTGGTGATAGCTCCAAATTATACAGTTAGACGATGTTTTGTGCACCCAAGCGGCACAAACGTGAACTAAAAACTCCCGCATAAAATGTAATGTTGGCTACACTTGTGCCTCTAGCGCCACTTACGGCAACCTGTCTATCAGCTTCGACAGCTGAAAGAACTACCAACACAAACAATTATACCAACACAAATCGGGTAAGTTCTCGATTTTTCAAAAATTATTTACAAATAAACTACGCAACAATTAATTAAACCTATTTTTCTACAAGTCTTTTATTATATAAACTAGCAAATGGTTGTTTAAAACTTCATTGCATGGAACTCTTTCATGGGTAATCAACTCTAGTTTATCCTTAAATTTATTGTTTTAACACCAGCACGTGATACTCAGCTATTCCAAATCTTGGTGTAAATTTAATTATTTCTAATTCACATCAACATTTACTACACATTACAAATAATCCATAAAAGCTCATTTATTGCAGTGATCATGAATGGACCGCAGACAACAGCGTGGAAACTAAATCCGGTACAACAAAAATCAATTAAAACATTTAACGGATTATCTTACCTAGCGAACATAATACATTCTGACTATTAGCTCTATTTTTAAATACCACTTTACAACAAACCAAATTTTCGTTTTATACTCTCATCAATATTTCGATATCACCTTGAGATCTCCTTCAGTATTTACTATATAAACAGAAGTGATTACAATTTGCTACTGAATTAAAATTCCATGAAATGAATATTACTCGGAATAACGTTAGGTGATTAGGTAAGGTTGTCTACCTGAGCGACCTAAGCAAAAATAAATTAGATGGCAGAAAACATCAGTTAATCACTTCATTAACTAATATTCTGCGCGAGTTTGGGATGATTACATTTTTAATGGGTACCTTTATACTGCTATATTTTTATTAATTGAGGAATTATAAAATAATTTCATACTTGCTTGAAAATCTCATATTTGTTAGAAAAATTCTAATAAAATTTACTTTACAGTTATGTGAACTTGGTCTGTAATTAATGTTAACTTTATGTCAAAATACATCAGAATAATTACTAAAATAAGCTAACGTTATACAATCATTTTTGTTCCTAACTGTTGTCACTATTTTTTTAGTACTTTTTGAATGTCCAGCATGTAATTACATCTAATCTAATAAAGTGTGTTTTAAGTGCGTAAATTGAGATATTTTTTAATGTCCCAAAGCAGTATTATCTGTAAATCATACACACTGCTGGATTTATTCAATCTTGGAACAAGTACGTGCGCCAGTCCATTGCATTAATATTCTGCCAGCACACAGTCGATTAAACGCAATGAATAATACAAAATGCCGAATACACTGATTACCCGGTTACCCGAATAATGTTGCAACTGTGCGCCATTATCACGATTACAAAGTAACGGCTCGTTCGAACTAAACGCATTCTGGTTCAAAAGGCAACCTGGGCCTGTACGTTGGCAGTTTCTTCAAATGACCTTATTCCTACATAACTAGCCAACCTAAACGTCATCTCTCCATGGATGAGTTCGTGTCGTGTCTCGCTGAACCTGGGAGGCTCGGAAGAACACATGATGAATAGTCTGGGCACGCCGACTGGAAATTCCACAATCGTGCACATTTTACATTCAAACGGCATGATATGTTTCTGCTGCAGGCCAAAAATTCGGTGTAAAAATAACGGCTGCAATGTGGTGTGGTGTGAATTATATTGATTTTCAGCTATACTCTCTCCGGTTACATCAGGCAATTTTCTATTAATCCCACAATGCCCTCGTCTGCTGTTGAAGGCCTAAAAGCAATATGGATCATGTTGTTAACACGATTTTCATCCCCCATGCATTTTGTGCATTGAACTTTGCGTGTTGAATTCCGCAGAGATTAGGATTTTGCAGGGCTCCCATTTCGTAGAATCTTATTAAGATCGTAATTGAAATCGGAGAGAGCGATAGAACATTGAATATTATCATCATACATATTTCAGGCTGTATACGGCTAAATCAAACAAATATCCGCATTTATATAACAAACTCAGCAAATAGGTCAAATGCAAACAAGGATAACGAGCGTAAAGCTGAAGGGAAATAAATTGCGAAGCGCACTCGTGCACATTGTAATCGTGCTTGCACACGAATTTATAATTTCCTTCTGTAGGTGAGACCAACTGCTTGTACATCGGCATGTGTGCGCATTTCAGCTGACAGCAATGATCTATTGTTGTCAGGGAACGCGGGTGGAGCGGCACGCGTTCAGAAAAGAGTAATTTACTTGGCATAGGGGAAGGTCATCTGCTTTCGTTTAGTGTAAATATGAGGAAGGATAGCAATTTGCGCACATTGAACTTTACGGCTGTGTGAGTTGTCCTTTCAACCCTCATTGTTGCATTAAATCCCAATAGAAACCTAAACTGAGGGAGGTCACACCCTAGCACAGCGTTATATATTATAAGGAAAAACAGTAAACATGCCTTATTAGAAAAGTAGAAAGTGAAATCACATAACAGTTGGATCCACAAATGTATTTCGATTGTTTGAAGAATTAACTTGCATTTGTCGCATTCATTCATCCACAACATTGAACTTGATCTTCATTACAGATCATGTAAGCTTGGTCGACGAGCAAAGAAAAATAGGTAAGACAAGTGCACAGTGTAAGAAACACTTTCACTTGACTGCTTGCTTACAGAGCGATGAGGTAACGCAGCAACGTAAGCAAGCGTTACGTTGGCTACACTGTGCATT
Source organism: Ecitoglossa quadriceps (assembly GCA_027574925.1). Lineage (NCBI taxonomy): Eukaryota > Metazoa > Arthropoda > Insecta > Coleoptera > Staphylinidae > Ecitoglossa > Ecitoglossa quadriceps. The sequence continues at coordinate 2,346,705 of JAODGC010000012.1, read as the reverse complement.
ACGCCCATGGCGGAACACCAGCCAAGAGGCCGTCGAATTAAAAGGAGTAATGGCAAGAGGTAGAACGCGTGGCTTGCGCAAAACCGCTAGCATTGGCATTCAGACATTGACTTTGGCAATGCTACTCAACGACGCCATAGGTTTCGAAAAAGCTACGCCACAACCTGGTTCGTTGTTTGATCGAGTTCAAAGCCGGTGGAAAGCGATCATACCTTCGCACCACACCAAGAGAAGAGAAAATACACCACACTGTGAGCTAGCGAATGAAAACGGAATAAATATAAGGCATTGGTGATTAGGAAATGCGTTCGATAATACCAAACAGGTAGTTTTTCTTTCGCTCATCTCGTCCGTGATACGAATTCATTTCGTTTACGTTCTAATTTGCTTCGTACTGGTATGCGAATTTAGGGTTTGTGTATCCATATGCTGTTTGCCTGCTTTGATCTCTTCGGCATGTTATTAAAGAGATCACACACCTTGAAAATGCACGAAAATAAATAACAACAACCTCAGCGGAACCCTGTCAACTTCTTAATCTCGACTCAACCTAACCTACATTAAATGTCAAAAGGCGCTAGCACCGAATACACGACTTGTTCTTCTTTTGATAAATACCATTCTCCAATGGCTGCATAAGGATGAAAATAGTTAGAGGAACTTCAATTTATACGCTTAAATAACAAGATGATAATTTCGGCAATAATCATCTTGGTTACTTCTTCAATCTTGCATTCCTGTATTCATCAAATACAAAGCAATTTATACATTGCCCCGAGCAAGTAAAATGCAAAAGAAGACATAAATCACGTTAGCACACTTCATATTATATTGATACTTGATATACGGAGTCTTCAGGCAGTCCTGAATGGCTAAGAGTTTCCTGTCCCCACGGGGTCTATTCATTGATCCAGCTCCGTCCGATCTTGGCAGCCCACATGGTCTACGTGCATCCCGAGCATTTCCAGCTTTCATGCATTAATAGACAAATACTCCCTCAACTACAGCTTTCATGTCTGAAGCGAACCACAGTAAAGCCGTGAGGCGTTAACAAATGGCGCACGAGCCACCAATGTCGACTACAATGCAGAAACTAAATCATACGTTAGTCAACAACAATAGCGATGCGACAAAAGGCATTTAAGCCCAGGGTGTGCAGTTGGGATCATTCAAAAACATGGGCCTTAGAAAGATGCGCGTTGACCCTCATTTTTACCACATTGCAACGACAAATTACGAAAATAATGATTCTTCTTTGATCTACAACCATGAATATTGCTCAACAATTAGTAGGACCCTACTAGCGGATCATTCCTATAAAACCAGTCCATTGGTTTTTGGACTGAGCTGAGTTTCTATCTAAGCTGAACAAATGGGTAAGTTATTAATCAAGGATTGTTGAAGATGGTAATATATTGTTTATTACGCCATATTCTCATACCTCAGAAATTTATGAGAATTTTGAACTGCTTGTGCGTGTAGGTGCCGACACAGCAAACCCGGTCCTATTAAATTTCATCCCGCTTGTGCCTTCCACTCCGGGTGACCTAGCGCGACGGCAGTTTATGTGCATTTCCATGTGGCACGCTGCAACCATAAGGAAACATATAACATATATAATGTTCTAAAACATGCCGAAACACAGGCTGGCGACATTGGAAAGACGAAACCACGAGGCGATAGCCGACAAGCTGCAGCGGGGAGTGATGTTGCACGCAAGAGCGAGTGAGGAAATGAGATAATTATCAGCCCTGCTGTCATGACAACACAATGCTGGCAATATATGCGGCAAGTCGACGTGGCACTAAACATTGTCAAAAATCGCATAAATTATAACCAGAAGCGTTTAAACTAAGCTGGGAGGATAAGTGGCAGTTGTTACAAATTAAGAGCATGCCGGTATATTTTTCGGGTGCGGAACGCCTACGTGACTCCTCGATGCTCTTATTTTTGGAATGATGTGAAACCATTACATTGTACAAAGATAGAAATAATACCGCAACGATGATCATTAGTGATGCTATAATGAGTCTGGGAAGCATGTAACCATGAATTAAAGTAACCCCAAGAGTAAGTCGGAATCTTCCCAGAGATTTCATCCGGCTGATAATCAGTTCAGAAATATTACAAGAAAACTCAGCAGGAGAATCACGCGAGATGCCATAGCAGCCGGTAGAAATCGAAATGTAAGGGTAGGTCGTCGCCAACCCTGCAGCGAGGTGGCGGCGCGAGTGGTGGTGGCTGCGCTGGAGCGTGCATCCAGCAATGGGGACTCCCCTCGCCAAAAAGGGCGAGCGCGCAATAGGGCGCGCCGGTTAAGCGCGAGGGAGAAAAGCAGCGTCGAGACGCTCGGGCAGACGCGGATGTTACACCACCACCCGACGGCTTTTCCCCTGCACGTAGACGGGTCGCATAGGACGCAGCATCCTGGCTGCCGGCAAACATTCACCGCACGTCGTCCTGCCAAGGTAAATGTTAGCCCACCTACGTTCTTTCTGCAATAACCTCAAATCTTCCTGAAACTTTGCAAAACTTGATGTTATTCTGGTGCACTCGTGATTAAGAACATAGGTGCTTTAATGGTTTGTGTTCACATCGCACGTTGAAGTTGCTTCCATAAAAGTAGGCGAAGCCTGGTAAAGAAGAAAAGTAAAGAAGAAGGGAATCTAGTTGGATTGAGATACAACAATCAGGTATTGGTCGTATTTTATAACATTCTCAGCGATTGCCTTGAGTATTACACTGTAATCCTAGTTGTAAGTCATAAAATTCAAGCCGTTAAATTTACCACTGAGAACAAGCCGCAAGTGGATTAGTTAACGCGTTCGATATGGATTTTATTTCGATCGCTGGATTGCATCACATTGGACTTGACTTTGAATGTGCACCACGCATCCTGTCTCCCACAAGGTTATGTCACAAGTAGCATTAATACATAATGAATATGATTGTCTAGTAATGCTAAGTACCTACCAATAGGAAGTAAATTGATTGAGCTGATTTTCTTTAACTATCTTCCGTGTAAAAATAAAGTTCCACAGAGCAAATGCCAAACCAACTTACGATTGCAAATTGCAATTAGGGACCTTTTGCCAACCTAACTTGAGGTAGACCAATCACCACTGCTGAGTGATCCATATGCGCCGGTAAGGATGAATGCACCGGAGCGCATCGCACGCAACAGCAGCGGCGCGTGTGCACCTCATGAGCGCACACTGGTGACTCCTGGGTCTAGGTCCTTCCTGCAGTCTTGGACGCTGCTGGTGCCGCCGCGTGCTGCGTTCGCCCGCTCTGGCGTGTATGTGCATTCCTCGCGAGTTCCAGCTCGGGCAGCGCGATTTCTTCTTTACCCTCGGGCGGGCCAATCACAGGCAGCGATCCGCGTTGCGGCGCCGCGCGTCCCAGAGCACCTCCGCCGGCTGGCTGCTGGGGCCGTTTCCCCCGCTCGGGCGGAGTATTTAAACTTGCCGCGCGGAGCTCCGCATGAGTTCACTTCTGGTCGAATGCGTTGTCTGTCTGGTCTTATTCGCGAAACGCACGCCGCCAGAGCCGTCGTGCTGGACACCACACACACCGTGTGACTTCACATCGGCCGCCGTTCGCGTCCGCTGTGTGCGCCTTCTTCTTCCCGAAACGGCACGCTCGCTCGCGGCTTCATCGAGCAGCAGCCTGCCGCGGTGCGCACAGTTTCGTGCCGCACGCTTCGAGGTGAAGAAGCTGCCCACAGAGAGCTCTCTCCCTCGGCAATAAGAAGAAGCTGGCCATTCAAGGAAGAGACCTTTGATTTACTTTGTGCCGCGAACTTTTCAAAACTTCCAGCAACGGTAATTGAATTTTAAGGCGGACTTGATTAAATTATTGTGATCGAAATCACCGACCATACGACGATTAAAATAAGGAACACGATTTGCGGATAGATCGGTAAGTTACCAGAGTGTACACATTGATTAAGCATCTATGACTTAAGTAACAAGTGGGCAAATTTTTTAAGAAATTTGTGCCAAAGTTGGCTAACATAAGCACAACTAGATCTTGGCCATGGTTATCCACTTACGAGAAATAAAATGACGAAATTTATCTGAAAAAATTTGTATAATCATGCCTAATGTTAGAAGGTAAAGAAAAAACTTGAGAAATCCATTTAAGTCCTTTGCTACTAAGCAACTTTTTAGCTGCTTGTTGGAAATGAATTGCATTTGAACATAATAAAACCCTGGAGCCAATTACCAAGTATTGTAAGCTGAGCTGTTCATCCCGCGGTTGCTTGCCAACACGCCGCAATTGGGATACAGGAACACCCGGTGTATCTCGGTGTTAGGCGGCATGGTTGTAAAAGCGACTTAAGGAGGCTTAAATAAACTGACCGTGTGGCTGCGCAAGTTATCGGGTCTGTCTTTTAGAAACTACCTTGCATGTGTGCGCTTCCAAGTTGTCGGAGCCGTGTTTGCCCATATACTTTGCATCCCCATGCGAGAAACTCGCGTGTTCCCACGTTCCACAGTTGCGAGTAAAAAAGGCAGTCGGCAACGTCTTCCGTTTGCTCTTTCGGATGGATTTCATTAAGCGTCATGTACGAAAAGTGCGCGCGCGCGCGTGCAAGAAGTGCGAATCCATCGACAGGCTGAAAAAGCACTCATTGTCATTACGCTTGGCGGTCTTTTCTTCAATATATTACCACCAGCAAGAAGAAGTGCCTATGAGTGAACGATGTCGGTGAGGCGAGAAATAAACCAGAAGCAAAAAGTTACGAGGCAATAAATCGTAACGCAACTTGTCAGACCAAACGGAATCGGACAAACTGCAAAGAGCAACAACCTGTTTCATTAACATCCTAACGAAAACCCCAAAATTATCGCAGTGAAAGAGGTCTTTCATCAAGTCGGCGAATTTCTATTGGACAGAAAGAGTAAAACCAAACGCATCGTGTAACATCGAATCATCAAAAAAAAAACACGTTTGCGCTCATTTTACTTAACTTGGTGACTTGAATAAGTGACTCCAGCGGTAACCCATAGTCGTACTTAAATAACATCTTGTGTATGAATATGTTTCGAGCATACAACCAAACTGACCTACACTAAATCCACAACGTGCTCCAGCACGAATCGCTCACTTTATTCGTTGGCAAAAAAGAATCCCGTTTTGATATGGTAATTTTTGGCGTAGAACACTTGTCCACATTGAAAAAGTGGTCGACTCGTGGAGTAAATCTAGAACAAGACGACAGAGATTTGATCGATACTTCCATTGGACGTACCAGCTCTAACGTAACGTCAGATCATAATAGATAATAATTATAGCTAGACCACAAACTGCATCTGTGTGACTCATTGAATACTAAACACTACTTTTATTCTCTCATTATCATCATTAATTAATGCATCTCGGGAGCGTGAACAGCATTTTTTGCCAGCAAAATACAATTCCGGTTGCTGATGAATGAATTTTGCACACTAACGCCACAACATTGAATAATAACTAGCTGAATATTCTTCCAGATATAATGTTGGTAATTAAATAATACTTTGGCACTTAATTTCGCGCTGGACGATAATTTTTAGTGCACATTACCTTCAATTATGTTTCATTTATTGGCCGACTGTTTAATCGCGTGCTATTCTTCCCGGAGTTTACCTGATCGCACATGTAAGTGACGCCAGGCATTTAGGCATGTATGGAGGTCGTTAGTATCGTACTATTTTACGTGTAAAATAATTATGAATGCTTTGAGCAAAGCCTGCTGTACACCGACATATTAATATGTTAATGCCAATGCCAACTGCGGCGGTGTGTAAATGATGTGTGCACGGTCGCGGGGCAAGATAATCGCTATCAAATCAAGGAAAGAACGCAAGAAGCTCTTCTAATGGAATATGTAATAAGTGAGAGCAATTAAATCTGAATTTAACAGCGCGCCGTCGATAAATTTGTGAGGTGTAATAAAACGCGATGGAATTATCCTGAAAAAAAAAACAACCATGGCGGGCGCTTGCTTACAGGCACGTCGTGGTCGTGCTTCGCATGCGTTCACGAGCGTTAATGAAAAGATGCGCAGAACAACTAGAAGAATCTGCGGTCGTGAGAAGAACTAGCGTAACGTAACAAACGAACCGGAAATTCAAAAACGTCGCGTCATGTCAGTAGCCACACTTATGCAATGCAGAACAGGACAAAAAAGAGCACCAAACATGATGAGCTTATGCTGTCAATTCACTCATTTAACCGCGTGCGTTATTCTATCATCGGTAATTAGCTATTATTCCGATATCGCTGTTGTCATTGAAATCAATATGCTGTAATATTTATAATGGCCTCGCTTTATTGATTATGCGGAGGCCTTTAAGTGGGCTTCAGTGCGGTTTCAGATCAGATACCGGAAGAATGGGTCGCAAAGTGTGCCTCATGATTCAGGTAGAAAAATATGATTATTCCAACGTAACAACCGTTTACGAGCTGAATGACGATGATTGAAAGTGTTTGTGCACGGTGTAATTAAACATAATACTAAAATAAACATATTTACTGACGTATCATTAGCCGTGACCAATTTATTAAACATGATTGCCCAGCGAGAATTTAAGAGACTTGCGATTCAGCTCTATGCAGGTTAAACATCTATCTATGCTATGCAGACCAAATGTATTTCATATCTTCATGCTCAGCTTCCGAAATCGTTAGCAACATTGTAAGGTGCAAACGATCTGCAAATACGTGCAAATGTTGCACATAACATCAACGCGCTTGATGCTGGCTACGTTTATTGCTTGTATTTTTTATACCCGTTTTATTATTATGATTGTCATTCAAGTTTTAGCACCCAAGAATCATGTGGCTTTGGGCTGTGCATAAGGGAATGTTGGAACGAATAAAAACAAAAACGGTAGTGATCGAAGGCATATTTGAAGACGTTCCCAATTATCGGCAGGAATTCTCAGCCGGGAGATCCTTTTACGACTTGGAGAGTTTACAAGTTCTACGGGAGACTTTTATGTTGAACATGTTTTGTATAACAATCTGCATTTGGTCTCTAGTGTATCCATTTGTTTCTTCAGCCTTGGAAGCTTTTTGTGAAAAAAAAAAAGATTAATTTAATGAGTGGCTAATTTTTCCATGCAGTTGACTTTTATTTTCGTCCTATCCATATTGTCGGCTTGGCACAAAGCGCTTCAGTCATGAAAAACAAACTGAAAGAAAGCGAAATGAAACTAACGCGCTTAAGCGTTAAGCAGTTAACGCAATTCAACACGGAATACTTTTACTTTCGGCCCAACCGAGGCAGAGAGCAACAGCTGCGGTCTTGTGAAGCATTGTTATGCTGCTGTGCTTGATGGTTCAACCGAATTTTCGCATAAGGCACATCTCATCACTACGTTTGGTTAAATTCCTTGTAAACGATCATTAAACGACATTGCGAAAAGTAATGATCAGACTAGACGTACAAGAACATATGCTGGTATTGACGCGTAATTACAATCATTCATACAGTGCCGAGTCATTAACGACACCATTTTTACAACGTAATAACGCCAAGGTTTTGCAATTCACGGATAAAATCAAAGCGACCCAATAGTAGGTTACAAATTGATTTGATTTTCTCATAACTGTAGTTTTAAATTCACAAACAACTGGATGGTATTAAAGGAAACATAATTATGGTAAACATTAAAGATTAATACTTGCTGTAATTAATTTATAGTACTACTTTTTTGCATACCTTTAGTATTGCCGATGTTGTAATCAACGTATATATATTTGTATTTAAGCTTTTATTGCTGACAACTCTTTACTCAATTCAGCTCCAATGAACACCCATTAATATAATCACTATTTCTCTATTTATAGAAGATGGTTGAAGGAGTTGACTTTTATGAAATTCAATGTCAAAAGCATCTTCCAAAGAAAAATGAAAAGTTAAAAATAAATATTGTCATTGTTTCGGCGAACACCATTGTATATTTTATTCCATGCCAACTCATTATTATAGCATTATTTCCGTTTGGCAATTTACGATTTAGGAAAAAAACAGCCACTTATTATATTTAAGAAATATACAAGCACATGTAAAGTGCAAAGTAGTACAAGACGCTACTGACCACGAATATCACGTTTTACTTCCTCGTTCTCGTTAGGTGCGCATTTCGTAATCATCCATCGTCGATGTTTCAATGTTATGCGTTAGCATTGGGTTTTATTGTGAAATTATGATATTATAGAATAATATTTCGCGAAATGCGAAATTCAAACAACAACAAGAACACAGAAACTCAACGAACAAAAGCAAGCAAATAAGAACTTACTTTTGTGAATCTATAAAGTTGATAACAAACTGCTGTGCTTGTTTTTGATAGCTATTATTACAAGCATACTGTCAGGATGGGAATGATGAAAGAGTTGAAATGATATGGAAATTCCAGTCGTACAATTGCACGCCTATCATAATTGATGCTGAACCACAAGAAGAGATGAGTTGTTACGAAGCACCAAGTCGACGAGAACAATTACATATTATTAGCTTATAACAAATGTTGCTTTAGGAGTAAAATCATCAACATCAAGACTTGATAGCTTTAGAAGCTGTAGTGGTTTCAATGTAAACATTGCCGAGGTTAGCATGATATATACTCATGGAACAGGTATAGAGGACGATCAACTCATCTCAACTCAATGCAATTTAGTAATTAATTAGATAGATGTATGCGTTTTTCTCCTAGATATTAATCAATCGCTTTCAAATAACGCTCCTGTGCCAGGCGCGATGATGAAACAATTTTTGCGCCGGCAGGTAAAACGGTACCTGAAATAACAGTAGAGTGATCAAAATTACAGTGGATGCAAAATACATATGCGTCTCATGCAATTATAGAGTTTTGACTTGATGTGTTCTGCAATCACATGGTATCCTCCAGTAATGAAATTTCAATCCACTTAATAATACCCAGCTTTCAAAAGAGAGAGAAATTAGTTTTACTGTTTTAAAACAATTGCTTGCTTATATCTTTAGGGATATATTATTCTTTGACAACAAGTTTATAGTATGGAAGAAGTTTGGGAGTAAAAAGTAACAATGGCAACACCTATTTGTATTTAGAAATCTTTGAGAAATAAGGAAATAGAAGGATAGAGCCCAATAATAAAACCATCACATTCGAATGTAGATGATGATGGTAGCAAGAAATGCTAATAACATTCACTTCATTTAGAGAAGTTATCTGATAATAATTTGAATCTCCAAATTGTCTCCCCCAACAATTGCAGACATTTGACTTGACATGTTTTTCAATCACATGGTATCCTCTTACAATAAAATGTTTATCCACTTTCATTCACTTGTAGAGAGAGAAATTAGCTTTATTGCTCTAAAACATATACTAAAATATACTACCTTACAGGTTTGCTAAGTTTTCCTGTAATCCGGTCTATGTTTAAAAATATATACCAAACAACATTAATAAAAAAAAAACTATAGAACATAATTTTCAATATAAGCTTAAACTCCATCAAAACTATCACATTTGATTAAAGTGCACACATCATTACAACAATGCTAATAAGTTTTTATTCCATTTGAGTTCCTCCGAAATAAATACATATGTCAATGGGCAATGTAATAACAAACATGCAGACTTGATAAAAATTCCGATCCAACCTCTAGAAGTGATGTAAACGTCTCCTTATAAGTGTCCCATGCAACCACAAAGTTTAGACTTGATGTGTACTGCCTGCACATGATATCATTCAGTTCTGAAATGTGAATTTCCCTAATTATATCATCATTGCCACCAAAAGAGAAAGAAATGAGTTGCATTATTCTAAAAATTGAAGAAATCGAAGTTTGAAAGTGATTCTTACCTTAACTCAGCATGTAACTGTTATGGTCGAGAAGACTACAATGTTCTGAACGGATAGACCGCGATCAATGGTTTCAACCTCTACCACTAAAGCAAGTTCAAAAAATTACGTTGGAATTCTCTCTTGACCACACGTGATGGTCAAGTTGGCGGGGTATCCACAATGCTGGCATGTCACGATGCCAGGACTGCATTCTTCATCATCTATCCCTAAATACCGATTGGAACACCTTTTGTACAACCATCATAGTAGATTAATTACTTGATCATGACTCAATTTCGAAATGTTGCTCAATACATATAATACAGCAGCATTTCATTGAGTTATCTACTTTCCTTTATGATACATTATTAAAACGGAAAGCTACAGGCAATTTTTGTGTTCCAAGGACCATTGTGTTCCTACAAGTTCAAGTTGGAATCCGATCGCTTCGTCGAACTGCTGGAGATATCCACGTGCATAACAAAGTGCTAAAAGTCAATGCTCTTACCGTTCGCGATGCACTCTTCCTAGTGATGGCTGAGTGTTTATGGTGAACCTTAACCGAGTGCATTGGTCATCGACTATTGACATTGCTCAAATTGTCCATTATTATACTGCAATTCAAAAACCCATTTCACACTATAATATTCCACTTTAAGCATCAACGAGTGGAACAATATATTCTTGATTTGCGCATTTCGGTATCTCATAATTGCATTGCGAATTGTTTGCACATGGAAACCGTTGCTTTGTTTGATCATCAGACACTAAATGTTTTCTTCCGCAGTAGGAAGAACCACCTTTGCAACAGGACGCCGGTGCATAGGCTTGTTTGTCAAATAAAGAAATTTTTAAATCGCATTCTATGAGAACGTTTGCACGCACCGGCAAATCCAGAATGGATGATGTGGAAGAGATAATAATAACCGTAAACGTGTGCCAATGTGCATTACGACATAATGCATGAATTAACAGCGTTTTATGAACATTAGTAAGAACGTGCATAAACCGCGAAGAAAGCGCCGAGCAAAATATCCAAAAATCAGACGAACAAGTGCATTCAATGCATGCCACACATTCATACGTTGTAATTTCTCATTAACGGTACTTGCGTTAGTACCATGTTGATCGGAGGCAGCGAGTACCACAAACCTGAACAAATAAACTCGCAAGATGACTTTTACAGTAAATACATTGAATTGCTGCGAACATCATAAAATTTATATAGAAGAGAGATGGGTGAGTAAACTTTGACCGAGAAAAGTTCAAATTAAAACACACAGGTTTCAAAGATTGCAAAGTTTCCGAGGAATCTGATGACGAATATTTGCTTTGAGTGTATATGTCATCATCATCATCTTGTCGCAATACAAGAATTCTCAACTAAAAACACTCCATCATTCACGCATAGACATCTACATCTCAATATAGAGGTTGCTTAATTTTCCCATTTGAAATATTTATTTAATAGGTCCCTATCTGAACACATCAAATAACGAATTGCTGCTTAATGATTTAGAGTGTGCGACACCGTCATTGGCAAACTGGATAAAATCGCAAAGCTGCCACTCCATATTGAAATTTCCTTTCAAGCTGTACATTTCCAACTTCAATCAGCGCATTATCCGCGACAAACAACCAGATTAAGATAAAACGCTGCGATAATATTCTGTAAGCTCATATAAAACGACTGATCTTCTCTAGTATATTTATAGTATTTTATCAAATTGCATTTGGGAACACTAGTAATTACATATTTATTACTTATTAGGTTAATGGTATTTGCAAATGAAATTGTAGAACGTGTAAGACCGTCATCACTCTTGCTAAATTACATCTTGACGTTTTCCAGCTTCATTCTAGTTTCACTTATTTAATGGCATTATAATCTTTCTTGTCTTCATTCTTTCTTGGTGGCTACTTAGTTTGAGAAAGGAAAACACAGCGTGAAAATGTGCAACAGTGGGATTCTATGATAAATGATTGTGGTGGACCTCATTAAATTATTGCAGAAATGATGCATGTTGAGCAAGTTATTATGAAGATTTGCAAAAGTATGTTTTGCTTAAATGTGACCAACATGTATAATCAATTCTAAAGATTTATATGTACATGTGTGATGGTTCGTAAAACAAATTATCCTGTTACTATTTCACATTATACTGAACGATTGTGCTAAATTCTTTACAGTCCATTGCTAAAAACTTTTAATTTATCTGAAAAATTTAATAGCAAACATGTGTAAAACATTCTAATCTAGTCTTCTATTGTTAATTAATAATAGTTTAACTCAAAAAGTTCAGCCAAAGTTTCCCCCTTCATAATTGAAGATCAATACAATTTTATAATTAACATAACTTTGAATTTGTAAGAGAAATCAATAAAATTCTTTCAGTATTTTGTAGAAATAATACAATAATCGCATTAAATATTACCCAAATTCATTCACTTAGGATGTATAACTTAAGACTTATTAATATCCAACGAAAGCATACTGCGTTACTGTGTCACTCTTTCTCTCACTTCTACGCACTACTCACTCCATATCTCCCGACTCTCTCATGTGTCAACACTGCCCATTTTAAACACAAATAACTCCAAAACAGAAGAACGTAACTTGCGAAAACATTATTATAACATCAAATATTTAACAGATCTCAAAGTATAATTATCTCAATACTATGGTAGATCATTATTAATCATCATAATAAATATTACCCAAACTAGTTCATTCGGTTGTATAGTTTAAAGCTTATTGATATCCAACGAAAGCACACTGCGTCAGCGTGTCAGTCTCTCTCTCACTTCTACGCACTACTCACTCCATATCTCCCGACTCTCTCACGCGTCAACAATGACCACTTTAAATAAGGGTAACTCCAGAATTGAAGAAGACAACAAACCGAAAACGTTATATCCACAATTAATATAAACATAACAAAAACTATTAATTGAGTTATCAAAAGTTAAATTCATATTATATGTCATTCTTGAAAAATAGAATAAATTGAATGGAATTTATGTTGTCTTGTTAGGTTTCAATAAAACTTGGAATTAACCATGAATTAACGTCATCAACTACACAATAAATTACTGCATTTTTAAATGGGAATTGTGTATAATGTGTACATGTTCATAAAATGTTATACACCAGCATTAAACACCACACAGTGTTGATATATGGTTACGCTGTCCACGCCTATGAAACCATTTAGCTAATGATTTGTGTGCATAGGATTATTGCACTTTAGAAGGCAGTTGCATGTCCAATAACAGATTAATGTATACACATAGTAAAGAATAAAAACACAGGAGTAAACGGCAGCGGCTCCGTCAAACGTATGAATGAGTTATGCAAAGAAAGTGAAAATGCACTCAAGCAAGTAATGGGCATTCTTAGGCATCCCTTAATAAAATGTCAAGGACAGTTACCACAAACTATATACTGCTAATAAACAGTTTTCTTTGGCATTCTACCTAAATCCCCACCCGTGGTACATAATCTTCCCTCCGCTCTATGATTTCTGATTTTTGCTCTATAGGTTAATACACTAAGTTAGTAGTCGGTTGGTTGGTCTATGACAAATGAATTATAGTTGAGATATCCGTTGACAGTGACTGGGAGATTTGGGATTTTTTGCTCTTAACAATACTCGTTGAGGGAGGGAGCGCCAAGAATTCGGTAACAAGCAAACTCAAATGTGTACTCCTTTGAAGTGATTAATCTGATGGTAAATTTAGCACGCGCGTTGAGTACAATCGCAAGCAGCGAGCAGTTGATCATTACAAATATCATGTTTCAACGGCCGAATGAATGAAACACCTACGCAACATAAACGAACAAGTGAACGGACCTGCTGTGTTGAATGAGATTATGTCGAGGGAATCCGTCGAAATTTATGCACGTTCTTTACCTCCTCCTATATTACTTGTAACGCCTATACAAACGCAGATAAATGGCATAAATGCCTAATCGTAATGCATGGCAATGAGTGACGCGAATGGAATGAGAACACAGCAAGGGACGACCTGATGCGATTAATAAATTTCCGTACGATTTACTTTTTTTTTCAAGCTGACCAAATATAGCCGCACAACAACGTGTAACAACAACTAGTCGCACTGGGATTGGGCTAATGTAAATATTAATTATTCATTTTGTTTGACGCCATCAGCTTGCCGAATACAAGCAGCACGTTAACGTTCTACCTGTTTCGGTTTACAAATCATCTGGCTACATACCAACTCAATATCCACCATTGATGCATTGAGCTTGGATTTATTATAGTCATATAAATAACATCATTTTAATTGCTATAAGGTGCCGGATTTACGTTTTATTATGGCATTAAAGTGATTACATCAGTGAGTTCAACAATATTCCATAAAGACTTCAGGAAGCTTTACGGCAGAATAATTGAGTAGGTGAGGTGAAGATTTTAAATAACAAACGGGTATTCCAATGTTACTCCTTTATTTGGAATGTTTTTGGTTATATAATTATATCACTTTTTGAGATATTGAATGTTGTAATTAAGAGACTTATTAATTGCATTCAATTTGCATTGGATAATAATATAATTTAGTTAATCTACGCAAGTCTGTGGTATTGGAATAATTTACATTTTTATCCAATGGAATAAACACCAGTTTGGTTCTTATGCTACGCGTTCACATTCGTTAATCGCTCGAACCGGAAACGGTCATTAACGGCACCATTTGAACGCCTTCACGTATTGATTTATGTCGAATGTATTCATTACCTTACTATTGTAAAACATGTCGTGTGAATTCTTCAAACTGAACGCATGTTCTTGCCAGTTACTTCCACGACATTGAAACTTTTTAGGATGACGCAGTGATATGAAGCAAACAGGAAGATGAGTCGGTAATAATGTTATAATAATGTTAAAAATCTTGTGTCAAGGAACTCGTCCGTTATTTAATCATCTCAGATAAATCGTGTCGTGTTTGGTTGTATCCAAGTATCTCCTTATACCTGCATTATTGGCAAGTCATATTTAAAAATACGCAAATGTCACTTGGTTTTTACGTATCCAATATTCTCTTGGGTTAGCAAAAGAAACCGTTGGGGACATGTGATGGGAATAGAAATACAAATCAATCAAGACATTCAATACATAACACATAAGACAAATTTTTATTCAAATATTCAGTTTTAGGTTAGGTTCAGCCAATCTTTGGAGTATAGCAACATATGCTGCCATTTCACTATATTTATGTGTTTTGTTAAGTTTGGTTACAAAGTATCTGATATTTATTGTAATTAGATAACTTTACATCAAAGAAAATATCGTTGGGTAGCTGAATATTTTCTAGTAAAGAAACAAAAATCCCAAAACTTCTCAATGAACATACCCAAGCCCACTTACATGTAATCTTCAAATCTACACCCTCAGTAATCCTTGAAATAGCAAGTACAATTTTTAAATTTGAATTTCAGTATCGTATAGAGCGATTGATATATTAAATTCGTATACCATAGTTTTACCAAGTTATCGCTAATAATCTACACATTACCATTAGCTGTGCGAAGTTATCTATGAATACCAAGGACCACACCCTTTTTCTAAAGATGATTTCTGTACTAACAAGATATGATAAAAACCTATTAATTGATAGATACCTAAAAATGTAATCCCATGAACTTAATTGCATGAAAATCGAATAAAATAGGCGACCAAATGTTGAATTAGTAGTTAACACAACTATTGCCACATGCTTTTTACTAGATTCGAAACTTGTTGTGATCGAACCAACGTCGTCTCTTCTTATCGACAGTGCCTACAGTCCAGCGAAACGCGTATTTGATTCATTTAAAATACGACATCAGCCAATTCCCGTTATTATTGATGATAACACATATGAAATGTGTATTTATGCAAGTTTCAATGAAATGTTAAGCTTTCATAATAGATAGATATCAATGATATTAGTAGATATCGCGGATATCATCTAGTAAAGGCATATAAATATTTATGCAATCGTTCGGCAATAAATAAAAGACTCACAGGATGATGCGCGGTCCTTCGTTTCGATCGCCGATATTTTACTTCTTGTCGCTTGTCATGTCTTCATCGCATGCATTACTTATCGCTTATGGGCGTGCAAGGCATAGATCGGCAGGGTGACGACGACTCGTCTTTGCTACCTGTGCGTCAATTCGACTGCAACTTGTACATTTTATTTATTTATTGCTCGAACCTAACGCAAATGCTACTGCAATACGTTGAAATGCAAGCTACTGCAATTATTTATAGATGCATGGCCCGATCAGCAAACCATCAAGTCCCAACGCATTCTTACATGTTTAATAATGGTCGCTTCAGATGATGAGAATTGACTTGCAAATACGGCTCTTTCGCTAAAGTGCGGATCCTGCTGAAATTGAGAATATACATGGAGATTGTTTAATCGATTGCATTTATGTATGGGCTGCGTTTATGTTTCTCATGTATATCTATTATGTGAGTCTCTTTCGGTGGCTTTGCTTTTGTAGGATGTCGTATAAGGCCAGTGTTACTAATCTTCTTTTTTGCTCTGTTGCAGAACGCGCCATGTCGGCGTGGAGTTCAGGGTCGCAGGCCCTGACGATGGCAATGCTCACAGTCATTCTCATCCTGCCAGTCGTCATTCACACTGGTAAGTTACACGCAGCGCCAGCAAAAAGGTATGCTGCCCACTTGTCGCCACACTTGATAACTCTCACGGAGATTTTTATTGGTGATGAGAAGATTGGTAATTTGATCAATCAACACCCAATCAAGTGATTGGACCCACTGCGGGATGAGATCAAGTCAACTTCACAAAGGGCTAACCAATTCATTCCAATAAATTAACTAATTAAATATTTATAGCAAAAGCATTCCATGAAAAGTACCATAAGAAAGAGCAATCCATCAAGTCCAAATTAGTACTAAGAAAACTCATTTTATTATCTTTATTATTAGAATATTAGTTATAGCTCTTGCTCTAAATCTGTCCAACTAACTAATTAGCTACCCAAGCCAGCACTTGGCAAATAAAGTTAACATCAGATAAAATCAAATACAAGAAAATCAATTCATCGCGTATAAGTTTATTCTCTCCTTATTCAATACTTATATAATTCTACAATGTCAGTCAGGATTCATTGTTTTATCGAGAATCGATTTTACAGTAAGAGAACAAGATTTTATGTACTTGACACGAAGAGCAATCATCTAACCAATTCCATTAAGTCTAACTGTTAGAAGCCTAATTAAGCATCAGTTAGAAGAAGGTAAAAAATTATTGCACATGTGGTTATCGTCTAAATCAGGCTGAGAATAACGTTCTTTTTCCCATAATTTCTACAAGGCAATGAATTGAATTACAAATTGAGCAGCAGCCTCGAACAATTGGTTCTGCTAAACAATCTTCCCAAGTTGAAGTTCAAGAAGATACGAATTACATAATGCCTGTCGCCACAATGAAACGAATGCAACCCGAATGGATTCAATTCCCGGTAGGAATAATTATCAACAAGACAACGGAATAAATGCGTTTTATTCTTGCTTACCTAAGTGTACAAGTTGTGGGGTCTTAATTAGTTGAATATGGTTGCAATTATAAGAAATTAATCTCAGCATGATGATCTGCGTAATTTATACAAATAAAGCAAGGTACACAATGAACTGGTTGTGAAGCAGTCTTTATTAACCGTTTCTTGCTAATTGCTTCTTGTATTTTTTGCCTGGCATTACGTGATGTATTACGATCCGCAGTTACAATCGATGCATCCGATCACGACGCGCATTGTCTTCAAGTGCAACCAAGACAATTGTTGAATTCCCAGTGATAGCGAGCTAAACAACAAACGGCAAGAACTCATTGAGGAAATGCGATAATTGCACACCTGTCTAAAAGATGTGTGTAGCGTTATTAACTAAATTGTCTCAAGATGGTCGAAGGCTATTCGTTGGGATTTTCGGAGATGCTTAAACCAAATTCAATGCAATTATCTATGTTTTGTTGTAAGGTCGGCATTATGTTAATTGCACTCGGTAAATTAAGGGACCCGTCTTGACGTTTGTGGAAACCATCAACGAGAAACGCAGGTGTTTATTCAGTTATTTAAGCTCCGATGTTCGAACAGAGAACATTACAATCCCAGCTTATAATTTAACTCCTTAAACAATTGCAAATACACATAAAACATACCATTTTACGATTACGATACGACCATAAGTACGTGTTTTACTGCACATTACGGCTTATATTACAACCAATACGACTTGATGTAAGATGGCGATAGCAGTAAAAACACGCATTTCGGCCAATGCAAATTTTTCGCGGCCAGGGTTCGAATGGTTAGTGTCCTGACCCGCTTCCTCGGTCACCACATGTGTGCATCTCCCACGCCGATGCACGCGCTCTTCAGCGGCACATTATTTTTCGCCTTCGTGCGCATTGCATAGGCTTAAGGGAATAAACCGCGTTTCTATATGCACAATTCGAAATGTTCATAAATATTTGCATTCACAAATTATGATGGGTTCGTAAACGGGGACATATTTTGCCATCCTCGCACGATTAGCTGTGTCCCTGGACATGGCATTCACATAGTTTGCGAGCGCACAATAAATATGCAGAAATATATTAAACTAGCAACCTGTACGTGAGCCTTTCTGTTTACGTGCAGACCATGCGTGTAGTATGCACTTATGAAATAAGAAGAGGAAGGAATCGTGCGCTTATGTAACATGAATTGTGACCGTTATTCGAATGAAACGACGTTAGTGCAAGTTCACGTACCAAGTGAAGACCTAAAATGTGCATTTTATTTTTTGGCGATAACCTGCTATGCCCCACGATACACTGGGTACCTTCTTGATATGAAGGCATTTGTTCAATTTTTGCAATCTACTACATGCTTCTGTATTTACTCTTCCACAATTTCCTCGCTTATCAACGTAAACACTCTGATCGACGTATGCCTGCAATGATGAGAGCAAATACTTATCGCACTCTCGGCTTATGTAGGCCCTAAAACTTCTTCTCTTCTTTGGCGTTTCGCGGGATATTAATTCAGCAGCATGTGTGTGCAAACGAAACGGTCATCGAACTAGTTGTGAAACGTACGAACCTTACCACATCGCCTGGTTTACGAACATGCCGGGCGGTCAACGTTAACTTGCACGTGATGAACCTTCCTCAAACGAAACGCAGATACTAAAAAGGCAATGCATCCAGCGTTGTGGAATTTTCCTAATTATACATCCTTCTTACGCCTTGCATATTTTATTTAAAGTGCATCGAACACATCTCAGGGCTATTTTTAGACAAACCTTCATTTTATATCTCTCTGATTCTTGTGACTCATGACTTGATCACGCCGTATTTGAAAATTCGTTCTGGTACGGGTCTAAACCACTTATTATGCATGTCCAACTTGACCATGTTCACATCTAGACCTTTCTCACAATCATAAAATGTGCGTTGCTTTTGGTGAGCTAGTGACCTGCTCCCAGATTACTATTACATCTGGCATTTTGGTCCCAGGTTACTCCAGTATCTTACAATTTGTTTTACACCATTCTTTTTCATTACAGCACCCCTGTCGGAACAAGGAAGCGATTTGGAAACGTACTACCCTGGTAATTACAACAAGACAAGTATGGATTAACCTTAACTAACAAATAAGCATGCTGTATGCCACAATATAAATCTAATCTAATTAATATCAATTTGATAAAGAAATTAGCAGTGAAGATGACATTGTTTTCATTCCAGTTGCAGATGCCACCGGATGCTATTATAATTTTCAGCATTACGACGAGGGCGATAGAATAATCACTAATGAGCCATGCCTGAATTGCACATGCCACAACCGAATGTTGATGTGTTACCTACGGGTCTGCCCATTCATCAAAGCTATCGGAGAAGATTGCAAAGTGGAGAAGCGTAATGATCAGTGTTGCCCGGTGATAACTTGCCCTGAAGGTAACTATCAAAATTGCTCAAGTAAATTATTTATTATCTTTTGATTTATCTATTTACAGTGCCCGTACAATTGTTAACATCAACAACCACTGAAGCCTCCATTGGCCATCTTGGGTCTACTGATATCGGCCATTTGGATACATATGGATGCTCTATAGATAGATTGTTCTACAGTGATGGTGCCCGAGTACCTTCCGAACCTAACAAACCTTGCGAACTATGCTATTGTATCAGAAATAAGACTGCCTGTGTTATGCAAGAATGTACACTGCATATTCAAGGTTGCAAACCTATTTACCAGGAGGGTGTTTGCTGTCCCGTGCGATATGATTGCGGTAATTATAAAAATCAATAGCATTAGAGAATATTTCTCAATGGGTTATTAATTTGTAGATCATCCAGATGAAGAACTTCCCGCTCTTTCCTCTACGACGACAACAACCACGACTGAAACACCACCCACCACAACTGCCGGATTGATATTTACCACCACAATGCAACCCGGTGGTACTACAGATTGTACTTACAATGGCGATATTTATGCAGATGGGGCGTTAGTTAAGAAGGATGTTGTTTGTGAACATTGCTATTGCATGAAAGGTGATATTGTTTGCGCTGTCCAGGAATGTGCACCCACACCATTGGATAAGGTTAATTGCACTGCCATGCTCCCTCGTGAAGGTCAGTGCTGCCCAGATACATATGATTGCGAGTATGTAAGCCAAGAAGAATTGACAACTGCTGTTTATGAATTCTCTACAACGACAGTGCTTTCTATTGCCGAAGAAGAAAACATTATTCCTGAGCATGATGAACATACGCTTCCACCTGCATCGATTACAGAAGCACCAATTACAGAAGTAACAAGCAAAGTCGAAGAATCACCAAAAGAAGGTGAAGTGCTTGAAGCTAGTGAAAAACCAGAGGAACCAAGTGAATTTGATAAAACTGGAAAACCAGAGTACACCGAAGATGAGATTATTCATGATGAACATGTGACTGAAGCAGAAGAACTTCCAGGGCAGGTCTCTGAAATTATTCCCGAAACTACTACGGAGCACCGTGAAGTAATTTCAAAGACAGATAAGCCAAAGGAAGGAGAAGAAGAGGAAGCACCTGTACATGTACCTGGCGAGGGACTAACAGAAGGTCCCGAGTCTGAAGGTGTTCTAGAAGAACATGAAAAGGAAGTTGAAGTACCTAGCGTTCCGGAAACTGAAACTGAGAAGGTTTATGATGATTATACACAAGGACCGGAATCTACGCCTGAAGGTGAAATTCAAGTGACTGAAGAACTCACACACCAGGATGAACATACAACAACACACATTCCATTCATTTATGATAAACCTAAGAAATATACTACTTCTGCGCAAATTCCAGGAGAGGAAGTTACAGAAGAAGGTGAAGTACAAGTTACAGAAGGTCTTGCTACTCCATCCATACCAATTGTTACAGAAGTTTTGGAGGCCGAAGGACAAATAACTGAGAAGATACCAGAAGAGCATACTGAAGAAATAGTACCAGAAAAGAAACCTCATGCTGATGAAGAAACAACATCCGTAATTGAAGGACAGGAGGAAGGAGATAGTATTCAAGTAACGGAAGAGGAAGGTCATGTACAAGTTACAGAAGGTCCAGAACATGTTCCCGAGCTAGTTCAATCAACAACAGAAGCATTTGAAATGATTACTGAAGAAGTACATCATGCTGAACATGTACCCGAAAGTGATGATCATGTCACTGAAACTAAACAGCAAACAGATGTGCCCGAATTTATTTCAACCGAGCATGTTGAACATGAACCTGTAACGGAAGCCGGAGAAATTCCAAAAGAAGGACATGAAGAAGAATTGCCAGTTACGCAACACAAACCTATTTCTGGCGAAGAACACATCACAGAATCTGCTTTACCTGAGTCTGAGCAATCTGTCACTGAGGGCCAGGTTGAACACGAAACGACTGAGTTAGAAAAGGAGAAACCTGAAGATTATAAACCAACAGAAATTAAATTTGAAGCGGAATTACCTGAAGATGTATCTGAAAAAAGTACTGAAATTCCAGAGCAGCATGTGGAGATTATACCAGAACAACCAGAAAGCTCTACACCAAAGGTGATAGAGGATAAACATGTTCCAGAAGAAGTATCTGAACCATATGCCGAACAAACAACAGAGAGTGAAGAATTAACTCCAGTTGTAGAAGAAGAACAGAAGGAACACGATGAAACAGTGCACGTTACAGAACCAATCACTGAAGAAAAAATTACTGAAACTCAACCCGAATCTCCAGTCACTGAAAAACAACCAGAAAAGACGGAAACCCCAGAATATGACGAGATTACTGTACCATCTGAAATTAAACCAAAGCCACAAGATCGACCTACGGAAATGCCAGAGACCATTATTCCAACAACCAGCACACATGTAGAAGAACACAAACCTGAAGGTACGGAAGTACCCGAAGTTCCAGAAACTGGCACAGAAGGAATAGTACACGAGCCAATTATAACGGAGGCTCCTGTTACTCCAGCAGTTCCAGCAATTCCAGAAAAAACTGAAGGTCCTGAAATACCAGAGGCTGAAACTGAACGCATTATGCATGAACCGATTGAACAAGAAACACCAGAAGCACCAGTCGTTTCCGAAGGTACTATTGCTCCCGAAACACAAGAAATTGAAACTGAGCTTATAGAACATGAACATGTTACAACAGAGACTCCAGGTGCTCCGGAAGTTCCAGTTACCCCAGAAGGAACTGAAGCTTCCGAAACACCCAAGACTGAAACTGAAAGCATTACGCATAAACCTGTTGAAATTGAAGCACCAAGTAGGCCAGCAGAGTCAGAAGCCCCAGAAAGTACTAAATCTCCAGAAATACCAGAGACCGAAACGGAGGGTATAGCACATGAACCAGTTGCAACCGACGAACCAAGTATTCCAGATGTTCCAGTCGCCCCAGAAGGTACAGAAGCTCTGGAAACACCGGAAACAGAAACTGAAAGCTTTACGCACAAACCTATTGATAGTGAAGCACCAGGTACACCAGTAGTGCCAGAAGCCTCAGAAGGTACTGAAATTCCTGAAACACCAGAGAGCGAAACTGAGGGCATAGCACATGAACCAGCTGCAACTGACGCGCCAAGTATTCCAGATGTTTCCATTGCCTCCAAAGGTACTGAAGCTCCGGAAACGGAAACTGAAAGCCGTACACATAAGCCTGCTGAAATCGAAGCACCAGGAACACCAGCAGCGCCAAAAACCCCAGAAAGCACTGAAATTCCAGAAACACCAGAAACCGAAACTGAAGATATTGTGCATGAACCAATTGAAGGTGAAACTCCAGGTACGCCAATAGTCCCAAGTGCACCAGAAGGTACTGAAGCTTCTGAAGCACCGGAGACTGAAACTGAAGGTATTATACAAGAACAACTTGTAACCGACACGCCAAGTATTCCACATATTCCAGTTGTTCCAGAAGAGATTGAAGTTCCCATAACACCAGAAACTGAAACTGAAGCCATTACGCAGAAACCTGTTGAAATTGAAGCACCAGGTATACCAGCAGTGCCAGAAGCCCCAGAAGGTACTGAAACTCCGGGATTACCAGAAACTGAAAGCATTACGCAGAAACCTGTTGAGATTGAAGCACCAGGTACACCAGCAAAGCCAGAAACCCCAGAAGTTACTGAAGCTTCTTATATACCAGAGACCGAAACTGAAAGTATTGTGCATGAACTAATTGAAGTTGAAACGCCAGGTACACTAATACACCCAATTGCACCAGAAGGTACTGAAATTCCAGAGGCACCTGAGTCAGAAACGCAAACGGAATTGCCAAGTGTTCCGTCCATATCAGAAAGTACTGAAACACCCGAAACTCCAAAAACTGAAATCGAAGGAATTGTGCATGAACCAGTTGAAACAGGACTTGAAGCTACAGAAACTCCGGAAACTGAAAGTGAAAAGGGACTTGAATCTGTTATAACCAGCGCTCCTGGCATTCCATCGATACCGGTCGAGCCAGAAGTAACGGAAATTCCAGAAATTAAACCTGAGGCAGGTACTGAACATATCCATATTCCAAAAGAAACTGAAGAAAAGGAGGTATTGCCATCTTCAGAAGAAGAAACAATTAAACCAATTGAAGAACAAGAACAAATTACTGAAAAACCATTGAGACCAACATATGATGAGGTGCAGACATCCGAACCAGAAGTTATGGAAGTGACAGAGAGTGATACTAAGATGCCAGAATCAGCAGAACATGCCACTGAACCTACACAGCCAACATCAGTACCTGAAATTACCGAAACTCAACCACAAATTACAACTGAACATATTAAGATTGAAGGTATTGAAACTGAACCTCCAGTAGTCGAGGTTAAACCAGCAGAAACCCCGGTATACACTGATGAACACCATGATATTCCAGAGGTAACTGAAGGCCAACCGGAGCAAGCTATTGTTACAGAGGCACCAGTCACATCTAAACAAGAAATAATCGGCGAACCAGAAGTCACAGAGATACCCCATCATATTAGTGAAGAAGATTTGGCAACTGAAGGTTCTGGTGAAGCAGAATCTGAAACAACAACCGTCAAGCAGCAAGAAGATAAGGTGCATCATGTACCGACCGAAGAAAAAGAGCATGCAGATAAGGAAACTGAAAGGCCTAAGGAACATACTGAAAAACCTGTTGAAGGCGAAACTGAACCAGAAACTGAAGTTCAACCTATACAACCTGAAGATATGGATGAATCAACTGAATTCCCTATTCGTGAACATATTATCCCTGGCGAAGGCAGTTGTCTTGTCGATGGGCAAACCTACGCCAATAACACCAATGTCCCAACCATTAATCATTGCCAAACATCCTGCAAATGTATTAGTTCGATTTTACAATGTGAGAGTGTAACTTGTTCACCAGCCCCATCTAACTTACAAAATTGCATGCCAGTATACCATGGACCAGATAGCTGCTGTCCGACATACAGTTGCAGTAAGTTTATTATCAATTTTGTAAGTTTCTTAAATTTAATTTCAAATTGTTTTAGGTCCACAAGACGCTGAATTAGAAAGTCACGAAACAACAGTTTCGGAAGGATTAACAACAATGGCTGCTGGAATCGAAATTAAACCAGAGGAAAAGACCACAGAATCTGGAGAGCATGCAACAGAAAGTGAAGTAATTCACGATGAAATCACAGAGTCATCACACGTTGAGGAAGAAACTTCAGAACCTATTATAGATGTCACAAGAAAACCAGATATTGAAGAGGAAGTGCCAGAAGTTGCAACATTTATCCCAGCAGTGGACGAAATTGAAACTGTTGCCCCAGAAGTTACTGAATCTGAAAAAGAAACCAGTGCTCCTGAAGTCCACAAACATGAAATTACTACTCCTCAACCTGACGTAGAAGTTGCTGCAACAGAAGCTTCAGCCAAACCTGTACCAGATGAACTTACTCCTGAAGTACCAGAAGAAAAACCGGAACATATCCCAGCTGAGACTGAAGAAGGCACAACACAATCTACGATTTCTGAACCAACTACAACAGCTATCGAAGAAGACAAGGAAATAGATAAAACACACGGCAAACCAGAAAAGGATGAAAGTACTGAGACCACCGCACATCCTTTGGAATCTGAGCCTACTGCTCCATCGGAGGTTACTCCATGCCAGGGCAATGAATGCGACGCTGTTACAGTTGCTCCCGCCAAACCAGAAACGCCGCAATGTAAAGAAGGTGAAGTGTGCGAAGAAGAATTACCTCAGTATGTACCGGTACCAATTATTCCATGCGCTGACGGTGAAATATGTGAAATTACACCGGAGGAACCTAGCAGAGAGCCCATTGAACCGTGTGCTGAGGGACAAGTATGTGAACCTACACCAGAAGTATCAAGTGAAATGCCTACTGAATTATGTGCTGACGGACCAATTTGTGAACTTACACCAGAAGAACCAAGTAAAGAACCAATTCAACCTTGTGCTTATGGTGAAGTTTGTGAAATGGCAACCGAAGAACCAATTAAAGAACCTATTCCATCATGTACAGAAGATAACAATTGTATTCCTTCTTCTACTGAACGTATTCCTGCTCCATGTAGTCCTGATGAAGAATGCGAAGAAAGTGCGCAGCAACTTCCAGAATGCAAAGAAGGCGAAAAATGCATTCTACCTGAAGGCAATATACCCAGCATTACTCCCGTGGAATGTAAAAAAGGGGAAGTGTGCGAAATCCAACCGGAAATTTCAAAGGCTGAGGAGGATGCATGCAAAGAAGAAGAATGCCAGCCAACTGGTGAAGTTACAGAAGAACCAACAGTTGTACAAAATGTGCCGGTTTGTGAAGGTGAAGTATGCAAATTACCTGGTAGTGTTGAACATGTTGTAACCGATAAACCAACACCAGAAACAGAAAGCACAGCTAAACCCGATGTTGAAGAAATTGAAATTACAGAACATGTTGAGCCTGAATTAAGTACTATTTATTCGGAAACAACTGAAGAAATTCCTGAGAAACACGCTACAGAGGAATCAAATGTTCCAGTAACTGAAGTATCTGAGTCCGAGAAACCTCAAACTGAAGTCCTTACATCTGAAGAACTACCAAAACCTACGGAAAGTGTACAGGCTACATTAGATGAAAGTAAAACTGAGGAACCATCAATTACAGAAAGCCCTGAATTGCCTACAAAAGAAGAACATGCACTAGGTAAACAGGACACACAAGTACCTGTAGAAGCTACGACAGCTAAAATTGAACCTGAACAACCAATTACAACAGTTCCATTTATTGAACCGGTTGAAGCAGAAATAACCCCAGAATCAGAAGAACTAGCCTCCGAAATTACACCAACCGCAAGCGTTCCAGGCGAGGAAGAGGCTACAGTAACATCTGCACATGATGAAATTGAAGAACCATCACAGAAACCTGTAGAAACAACAGACGCTGGATTAGTTCCAGAAGAACCAGAAATTATGCATGTTACTGAAGAAGTTTCATCAGCTACAGCTAAACCAATTGAAGCCGATGACCACGTAATGGAAATAACAACTCTATCATCTACAATTGAAGAGCAGGAGAAGGAAACTAAAAAACCGAGCGAAATTGAGCATATTACTGAAGTTGTTTCAGACAAGGAAGAAGTAGAAGTTACAGAAGCTGGAATGCCGATAGAGCCAATTAAACCGATCCCACCAATTGAGCAAACAGAAGTAGAAACTGCTGAAGGGCCGGAGGAAGATTTGTCTAAACCTACCGAGGAAAAAGTTGAACCCACAGGTACACCAATTTCTCATATCACAGAAGCTGAAGAAGTTGTACCCAGCGTCACAGAAGTTGCAACACCAGAAGGTCCAGTTGAAAGTGAACCTGTTATCCCAATAGATGAAGAAAAGCCATATGAAGCTGAAACTGCGCCATCTGTGGAAGAAGCTCCTGAGGAAGTTCTAACCGTTACTTCTGTTGAAAAAGGTGAAGTACCAGCAGAAAGTGATACTCTAGCACCAGTTGATGAACATAAACAACCTGAAGATACTGAAATTGTTGTACCAGTAGAGGAAGGCCAGGAACCAACTGAAGCTGGAACTATTGCACCTGTAGAAAGTGAGCAAGTACCAACAGAAACAGGAGTTACTCCAATTGAAGAAAGTAAAATTTCTGAAGAAATTACAACTGTTACGTCTATGCCCGGAGAAGAAGTGCAGAAAGTTACTGAAACTATACCATCTATTGAAGAAAAATTGCCTGAAGAAACTGAAACTTTTGTACCAATTTTAGAAGAGCATGTACCTACTGAAGCTGTAACGCCAGTAGATGAAAGCAAACCTTCTGAAGCAGGAACTGTCACACCAATTGAAAGTGAACAGGAACCAGAATCAACTGAACCAACACAGGTGGTAACTTCTGCACCAAAAGAAGATGAGATTAAACCTGAGGAAATAGAAGCAGAAATACCAGTTGTAGATGTTATAGGACCTGAAGAAGCACAAACAGCAGTACCAATTGGTCAAGTTCCAATTGAAGGTGAAATTATGGAACCAGTTGAAGAAGTAAAGAAACCAGAAGAAGGTCATACTGAAGAATCTGAAACCATTACACCAATAGAAAGTGACAAATTACCTGAGGATACAGAAACCAACGTTCCAATCGAAAAAGAAAAAGTACCTTCTGAAATTGAAACTGAAGCACCAATAGAAGCGGAAACTGTTGCACCAGTCGAAAGTGAGAAAGTGCTTATTGAAGCTGAAACTGGACTTCCGCTTGAAGGTGCTAAGATGCCGGAGGAAACTGTAACCTCTTTACCTGTGGAAACTGAGGAACCAATAGAAAGTGAAGAAGGTGAAACTCTTGCTCCAGAAGTTAAACCAACAACTGTTCATGAAGAGGAATATAAACCTACTGAAGCAACTGAAGAATACATACCTACTGATGGTTTAGTAGATGTAACTGTTGAGGTTGATGAACATAAACCTACAGAAACGACAGAAATTGAACATCCCACTGAGGTATCTGAGGAAGAAGCTAAGGTAACAACCAGCGTACCTATTGTTTCCGATAAACATGATGTTGATCAACGACCCAGCGACGTTGATGAATTCGTTAAACCAACCGAGTCCAGCGATGAGGAGGAAGAACAGAAGCCAACGGAAAGTATTACAGAGATTCCAAGTAAAGAGGAAGAGAAACCTACTGAAGCAAGTGAAGAAATAAAACCAACTGAAGCTGAGAAACATGAACCCGAAGAAATCTTGTCAGAAGATGTGGACGCAGAGGAACCTGAACACCCAGCTACTTTCCGACCAATTCCAGGTGAAGATATGACTGCCGGACACGAAGTAACTGAAGAATCTATTACTGAAGCTGCTAAGCCACAAACCGAGGAAACTGTTGTGACAGTAACAGCTGTGCCAACAGAATCTGGTCTTATTGAAGGTAAACCAGAATCATCTGAAGAACCTGTCGAGCATGTTGTAACTGAAGAAGCTACTACCACACATCCAGAAATGGAACACGAAGTTCCAGAGAAAGAAAGCGAAGAGAAGCTGGACAGCAGTACACATATTCCAACCTTGGAAGGTGCACCTGCATCTGAGGAAGAAGAAGAAGAACACACTACACGTCTTTCCATTCCGGAAGAATACACAACTACAACATTACACGATTTACTCACCAAGTCGACGCCGTTGCCGTTCACAACGACAACGATCTTGCCTAGTCACGAACGGCCAGCCCAGAAACCCGAAATTCCTGACTACCAGGTGCCTGGCGCCGAAGATGAAGAATATGAAGACGAAGAACACAGCGCGTTTGGCCCTGGCACATGTCGCTATGGCGGTAAAGTTTATGTATCCGCACAGCAGATACCGCGTGATGATCCATGCGATTTCTGCTTCTGCTTCCGCAGCGACATTATTTGTTTGCAGCAAAGTTGTCCACCACCTATACCTCGCTGCCACGAAGAACCAATTCGTGGATTCTGTTGTCCTCGATACGAGTGCCCCGTATCCATGGCTACAACACTCAATATTACCACAACCACTACCACCACAACTACAACACTACCTCCCCACTTTTTATCACATGCATACAAGGGTCGTGCATCCCGTAATGGTTGTCTCATACAAGGGCAATCTTACAAAGTGGGTGAAACAATAAGATCTGCATCTGGACCATGCCTACACTGCGTGTAAGTTAAATAGCAACATTAGAACTCAGACTTAATTAAGCCAGCAAGAAGCTAGTAACATGTTTGAACATTTTACAGGTGTGGTGGCGATGGCCAAATGAAGTGCGATCCCAAAGTGTGTAGTCCAGAACCAATGCTGAAGCAAATGATTGCCGCAGCGGCATCGCGACGAAGAAGATGAGTCCTACAATTGTTGCCAATGCACTCTAAAGACAGAACGAAAATTGCAAATTTAAAGTGAATGAACTTAAGTGCAAACGTAAGCGAAACCACAATACTCTTAATCAGCATGAAAATTAAGCAGATCAACCCCAGACAACTAGTAGCAGATGGGACACACCATAAATGAAGTCAGCGCAATATTTTGTGTGAAGTGATAGAACGGACAATTTTATGCAATTTTCTATATTTTCAGCGAATAGCGGCCGACTTTAAGTCATCGCAGAACTCGATAAATTAAGTACATAAGCATAAATATTAAAGTAAATACATTGATAAGCATTCTCGGGTGCCAAAATGAACTAAGACTAGGTATTATAAACGTGCCTTCAATGAAGAATTGAGAGGGTGAATGAAAGAACACGATGGAGAAAGCCAACACTTCAAATGAGTCAAATTCAAGCAACACAACATGCTGATTCCTCGGCAACCAACCTTTTTCTATATGACGTGCTTTAGCAATAATCTCTTCAAACTTGGTTTATATATATTTTGTTTATTTGATATGAGGAACTATAAGATTTTTGTTTGTGCGTGTGTGTATTATATGCCCAGACTTACACGCCGTGATTTATTTGTATACTCTTTTGAACCTCTTAGTGGATACTTGTATTTATATAATGGATCAAAAAAATTCAAGCAAAATATTGAAAAAAAAATATTCGAAAATTATAAATTAATAATATATCGACGACTGATAATCAGAAATTTTGTAAACTATGTAGGAACTTTCGAAATTAATTATTTACCTATAGACATTTTTCTGGCGTACAAATATTCAAAGGAAAATTAAGGCAAAAATGCCATTTGAAAAAATTCCCGTTTAGGGCTCGTTTAACACGTTTTTGTAACGAATTATATAATTATGGTTTATATACATGTATTTATATGCAGATTTATATGCACATAATATAAATTGGCATGTAAATATATCTATATAGTTATATATTTGTGTATTGCGTATTCCGACGCACGTCTAGGTTGTTTGACTAGTAGAAATTACGCACAATATTTCTTCTCTTCTTAATGGCAGGTTCGTATTAATTGTTTCATTGCAATAATACCTGTAGGTGCATTTGAACAATATGTAATCTGAACCAATGGGCAATGTCAAGTTTATATTATTTAAAACGATATTTTTCTACTACTTGAACGCCTAGACATGGTATTCATATTTGTATATTAACGGATGCTCAATATTATACGTTAAATTAGTACATGTAGTATTTATCACTAATTAATAAATAAATAATGTAAATGAATAATTGATGCGTTTCACTAACAATTATAAAACTCTATGAAGGTCTCTTCTGCAGAAAGCTAATGCAATGAAATATAAATAGCACATTTTACCTGTAACGTTTCCCGGATTTCTACTTTGATAAATTATAATAGACTACGTTGGTTTTTTTTTTTTATTTTCTAAATTATTGTAGGGCAAGATATAGGAATTTCATTAAACTGGGAGACACCTTGGAGGTTTTGACTTAGGGTAGTATGGGTATGTGATGATAAGCAAGTTTTCTTGTGAATCTGACACTAAATCCTTGGCTTCTCGGACTGCATTGCATTTTGACTTATTCTTCAGACTGAGTGACTTTGGTCACCTTGGACTAAATCGTATCGAGACTGAATCTGGTGTAGATCACCCAACCTTATTTAACGGCTTTATACCATAGCCTGGTAGGGTTTAACAAAGCCTCTATTGACTTGTGCTGAAGGGGGAGAAAGGATCTTTCTTCTACTAGACCTACAGCGTAAGGTTCAGAGCAAATAAGGTTAGGGTAAGGGTTGTATATAAAATTGACTTGGACAATTAGAGTAATAATCTTTGTGAAGATGTTATGGAAGATTACGACGGTAAACTATATGTCATTGAGAAATTTAGTTTTACTACAGGTTGTATGGAAATTTGTGAATTACAAGATTTTAGAAAAGGTTTACAATATTTTTCCATTGAAAAATTAAAAAGTCAATATATTGTATCTGGGGAAAAAGAAACAATATTTTCGCCACATATAAAACGTCTTTTATAATTATGGTACTTCAGAATTCTGTGGTACCTTGCTGTCCGTTGTACATTCATACAAAAGCATACCAACGATCTATCCATAATCATATTCAAGTTGACTTGAATAAAAAGCAATAAGTAATTAAAATTGCAATTGAAGTTTACAATGTATAAAGCAAATATATTAACTCTGTATGTCATTCCATATCAGTTGATTTTGATTGATTTCCATTAAGCATGGCGTATTAAGGCAGGACCATTTCACTCAAATCAACTAAATTTGCGTAGTCTCTCTTTATCTATCAATATTTTGCTAGCACAAAATTCCCACGTTGACATATCGATGGACCCAACAAACCTCTACACTGTTTATTCATTCTCAGATGAATGCTCAGCGCCCACTTTCCATTCCTATCTCCACAGCCGACTGCCATACAAAAAATACTTTGCTTCGATAGTAACGTAACTTAAATTTAGAACAACGTTAAATATAGAATATGTTCCAATGCCCGTTGCATGGTCACATGACACACATAATACCGGTAGTCAAGCTTCCTAGTTGCGCAGTTCGTTGTTAACTTATATAATTTTGAAAGAAATTAATCATTGCAAGGATGACAGCAAAAAATGAATCGGGTATAGTCTTTTATGTTATTTGAATTTCATCATTTCTAACATTCCGGTTGCAGGGCGCAAATTCAAAGAACAACACCATCACTTTTCATCTACAGAATGGACTAAAACATATGTATCTAGAAATACGTCAAATAAAGCGTTGATCAACTTTGGTGGATGTTCGAAAAAAGGACGACGAAAATATGTAACGTACTGGGATAATCTACCAGATATATTGTTGGAAAAAATATTTTCCTCACTCTCAATTAGAGAACGATTTTACGCTAGCTTAGTTTGCAAATCGTGGAACAGAGCGTTCTACCTGCCTGATGTGTGGTCAAGATTTGTCTTAGAAGATTCTACTTTAACTAGAGCGAGATTTAATTATTATCAAGGATGGCAAGTAAGTAAGGTTATATCCATCGTTAATTGTGATATGTTAAAAAGGGTGTTGTGTACAGTACGTTTTAGACCATGTTCGCACACAATTGTGTCTCACTCAAGTCGGCAGTTACTTTAAGTGCTTGGTATTTGCTCCAATGCTGAATTTCTTCAATCTGTATGAATTCATGAATATGTTGTCCTGGTACATTGAGCAAGGCGATAGTCCAATATTGAATAGTTATGGAATTGGAGCAAAAATCCATACACTCAAATTTACATTTCCTTGCAATATGGATAATCGAATGCGTGACGATGAGATTACAAAACTCTTTGGTACTGGAGGGAGGCTGTTGGGTGCCTTGAAACGCCTCATGACCAACCTATCCGAACTTCAGCAGTTGGAATTGGTTAATCTCATGCTGGAAATAACCGAAGCGCAGCATTTGCTGGATGGAGTCTGCGACATATGCTGCACTTCAATGCACAGATTGGTTCTCATAAACACGACGAAAATGCACTACCAATTGCTCCATTTAGGCGTCTTTTTAAACTTGAATGTAAATGATGAATGATTAAGATTAAGCTAACAAACGAATAAAATTAATACAGATTTTAGTAATCAGCCCGCAAAACTTAGGAGATGATGTTGTTGAATTATTGGGCTATACGAAATTGCAGCATTTGCATATTCATCAGAATATGTACACACCCAGCCACGTGATAAATTATACCAGTACTCGAGCGTGGAAAAATTGTAGGAAAACCAATCCCTACTTACAAGTCCACCTAGAAATGGCAAATCTGCATGAAGATAGAATGTTGCTCTGGCCCTTCGCACCAGTCACTAGCATAATTTACGCCTCACCTCCTTCACCGGGCGTAAAATTTGTTTTAACCATTATTTACTGGCATGAGTTTTAACTACGCTTTGTTCCATAGGTACAACTCTCGGAAATACTTAAAATAAATGAAAATTACAAGGACAACTTGTTAGTTTATGGACATTTGAATCTACCACGTTTCTACAGATCCAAGAAGTTCTTTGATCGAGTGGATGAGCCTTTAGTTCTTTTGTGCCGTGGATGTCCTAACCTACAGATTGTGGTATGTAGTGATTGATTAAATTATTACCAAACGTGCACTTTTATTTTATGTTCTAGATTATTACTGAAAGGGTGTGCACAGCTACACTTTTAATAATTGCCTCAACCTGTAAAAACTTAAAGCAATTTTACGTGCGGCGTAACGCTGTAATAAAAAAATGCGATTGGCCAATAAATCCCAATTGGAGTGAAGAATTTATCGAATGGTTGAAATATGCATCATTAGATTATTTGCGCACTGAAATCGAAATATCACAACTTTTGGGCTTCAAATGGGCCATGCTGAGCGATCGACGTTTTTGTAAGTTAACTGTGAATGTAGACGTAAATGAAATTTGCTAAGAATATTACGTCGGTATTTATTAATATTTCTTAAAATAAACTGCGTTAACTTTATATGGGAATAAATAAAATATGCAATAAGTTAAGCATTTCAATGATTTATAAATTTATTTGCAACATCTTTTACAGTCAAATTTACGACAAAAATATTTGTTTATTAATTTAAATGTTTTAAATATAAAAAAAGTTTGAATTTAAACTTTAATCCACTAGCGTCCTCTAGGAACATTATCCTTCATTATTTTCCAACTAGAATAAAATGTAAACTATAACAATGTTTTGTTCCAAACGCAACATGTTCTAAATGCTTTAAATAAAACAATAATATAAAATTAAATAAATTAGTGCTGTTAATTATTTGATAATTGCTTTAGATGCCAATAAAGCACGTGGGCAATGGTAGGAAATTGGTAACGAGCAGCGCTGACACGCTGCTGTCAGCAGAAAGTGCAAGTCAAGAGGTTAAGAAAACGCATGGAGAACTTGGTTGTCTCATTCGAATAAGATTACAAGGTTGAGGAGTGAATATTAAAGTGTCCAGGAGAAAAATTAACTAAATGAATACTTAAATATAAATTAATATTTTATACATAATGTGTTTAATAATATAAATGAAAGGACTTAAATTAACAGAGGAACCTCGACAAACACAACCGACTTCATGGACTTCACCATCTCTGGACATTTGTTTTGCACCGTGGCACGAGTTGCATCACGCGTGGAAAGGTTCTGAAGTTTCTATCTGGATTTACAACAAACATAATAAGGTTTAGCAGATTTAAGAAAATATGGCAGAGGTAGAAGCCATCACAAAGGTTCTAATCAGATGTGTTCACTTCTCTGCTGTTAAACATAGGCTACAACGTCGAAAAGATCCGGACTCTACGCCTTACATAAATCATCCAATTGGTATTTGGATATTCATATAAATATAAGATTAAAAGCTGAAACAGTTCAAATATTTATTTTCTAATTTGTCTAGGAGTTGCACAAATCTTAACTGAAGAGGGAAATATCACAGATCCTATTGTTCTTCAAGCTGCATTATTACATGACACTGTTGAAGACACTGATACATCATTCCAGGAAATTGAAGCACTATTTGGAAAGTCAGTGGCCAATATTGTGAGGGAAGTAACTGATGATAAGTCCCTACCATCAAAAGTAAGAAAACAGTTACAAATTGATCATGGTGCAGGATCAAGCCATCAAGCAAAACTAGTGAAGTTGGCAGATAAATTATACAATCTAAGGGACCTAGAAAAATGTGTTCCTTTAGGATGGACAACTCAGCGTGTAGAGGAATATTTTGAGTGGAGTAAAAAAGTTGTAGATCAATTAAGGGGTACCAATATTGCATTAGAAGCAGAATTAGACAAATTATTTACTAAACATATTAAATATACATAAATTTAGACATAGTTTTCATATTTGTTGGTGATGAATTCTATAAATCTATAAACTCTTCTCCTCTGAACATTTAAGCAACCATTCCTTTCCTGCTTCTGTGTATGTCTGCATCTAATCTTGCTGAATGTCTCCCATTTTAACCTACAGATTAAAATAAAACAATGCCACTGAAGAACATTGTAAAAGCAAAGATAATCCATTATTATTTTTTTATTACCATTCACAATTCTTTATTAGTATTATTTAGTTTTACTTCATGGAGAAATTTCCTATCATTGTATGAGATATTATTAGTTCTAAATAAAATCTCCTCTACTTTGTACCAACTATTTGTATCAAATTCTGGAAAGAAAAATCCAATTTCCTTATTAGCAGATGCAACAGAATCTACAAATATGCATATATACAAGTGTAACTTTTATAAATTTTAGTTATATACCTGATCCATGCACAGCATTTCTTGTATCACTAAGCCCATATTTGCCCCGTATTGTATCTGGATTAGTAAATTGAGTCTTGTAGACCTTTGTAGGCCCCATTAAATGTCTCCAATGTGCAATTGCATTATATCTAGCCAAAATATACAAATCCAGAGGACCACTAAACAAGTATATATTAAAATTAATAAAGATACAGTACATGGAAAAATAAAATTACCTTGTCATAAATGTATACAGCCTGGTGTAAAAAAATTTGTGTTCATGTTCCTTGTAGAATCGGCATGCATCATCATGGGATAACTTTAATTGCTTTGAACGAACTATTTTAAAGTGATTGGCAAGGATGATTTGACGAATATCAGCAATAGCTACCGAATTTACCACCACGTGCGGTTTAATAATTGCTAGCGTTAATTCTAATGGTTTCAACATATTCCTTCAGAAAAATTTGTTGATTCTTTTCATCTGCACTGTTTTTACATGTTCACGACTTGGTATTTACGAATGTTCCACAAACATTGAATAATTCGTAGGTGAGAATTCACGATTCACAACTTCAGCAGTTTCAATTGGATTGAAAACATAACCAAGGTAGAAAAGTTAAAAAAAAGAAGAACGCTAATAATGCCAATCATGGCAACTTAATAGAAATCAAAGAAGTTGAAATAATTAGTTTGTAGCCTATTTAGCTTCTTGAAGTTTAACGAGTTTGCACAAGTTCAACACCGTCGAAATCTGTTTTCAAATTTTAGTACTGAGTAATAAGGTAGATGTCGCCGAGCAAATCATGGAATGCATTGTTGAGTCGGGTTGAACGGTTAAAATGGATTGAGATTGTCAGAGAGCAGTTTTCTTATCAGTCTTTGCCGCTTTGTTGTCCGTGCTTTATAATTTATTAAATGAGTCGGAAGGTTTGAACATTAAAATATGAATTCAAGAATACTCGCGGTATAATTAAAAGGTCAATTTCTTTTTGTAATCATATGTTTCTAATATTTTAGTAATTTATGGTTGGAGGTTAAGCAAAATACAAAAAATTTCCTTAAAAATGTCTCAGGAGTATGAATCAGTGCAAATATTATTTGTTATTCCAACAAGCTGTGAAAGTGAATCACAATGTTCAAAGATAATGAAAGAAGCATTTGAGGTAAGCATTTATTAAATAAAAAGTATTTCTCCACTATTGAAATTCACATTTAACCAGGTTGCTATTGAAGCAGAAATAAATTGTCAATGGGTAAAAGGATCTGAAAGTAATTTTGAAACACTGAAAACAGATTTTATCATATTTCAAGAATTTGGTGGACCATTATATGAACATGTGTTACATTCTAAGAGTGTGTAAGTTATTGTTAAACAGTATAACATTAATATTTAAGTAGACAATGTATTAACTATTATGCCTTACAGCAGTCTTATTTCTCCACTAGTCTTACTAAAATGCATTAGACAAGCAAAACCTATTCCAAGGGCATCTATACCACTTGTGAGTTTAGCTTTAGAGGGTTGCATCATAGTACCTTCCTGTCTTCCAAAGGAAATAAAACGTGATTTAAAGAACAAAGTTCAATCTATGGCAGGCATATTCTCACTCAATTTGGTCTCAGGTACAACGCATTTAGTCACAGGGGGTGTCAGATCTGATAAGTACAATGTAAGTACTTATGTTCAATCATTTTCTAAGTTTTTCATATTTATCATAATGGATTAATTCAGAGTGCTGTAAATATGGGAATCAAGATTGCTACAGTTGAGTTAATAGATGCTCTTTGGGAAGAAAGTAAGAAAGAACGTGGTGTTCATTGCAGAAATCAGGAATTTGATAAATATAAATGCCCAGTGTTTCTTGACTTGAATGTTTGCAGTACCGGATTTGCGAAAACTGAAACTCAAGTACCTACTTTGGTCCAGAAGCATGGCGGCAATTTTTCTGCTTGCATGGATTTGAATAAAACAGATATTTTAGTCTTTAAGTCATCGGCGTCAACATCATCTTCTAAATACAAATCTGCAATCAAACGAAAAATTGATTGCGTCTCGGAGGATTGGATTTTGGACAGTATTTCAAAAGGCTATGCTCTTCCCAACGTTCAAGATTACGCTGCCAAGACCGCAACTTCAACGCCTACCAAGCGCGATGATTATGTTGATCCTAATTTTTCGCAAATGAGTATGATCATTAAGCCAACTTCTTCACAAATGTCTGATTCGATAGCTACACAGTTTGTGGATCCAACATTGAATCAAAGTACCCTTTCATGTGGTCGTAAAAGAAAGAGTTCCATGAACACTTATGATGCTCTAATTGATGGTATTGACATTAAAAGTGCCAAGTCAGCGGGGTTATTTTTGGAAGGATGTATAGTAAGTACAAATTAATTAAAAAGGTGCATTTGTTGCTTTTACTATACAATATTTGACTCTGTGTGTTTATTTTGCAAGATTATGCTCCTTGGGTTTGAATCAGAACGCAATAAGAAACTCTTAAAGATTCTTAACTTTAGTGGTGCAGTACCATCGCTGACGTTAAATGACCGCATCACACACGCAATAATTGGTAACTGCAACTGTGTGGAGTTTAAACAAATAACAAGCAAGCATTTGCCATGTGCTGTTGTTAATGTCAAATGGCTGGTAGATAGTATGACTGCAGGGATGCCAATAGACGTTGACAAATACCTAATAACTGACGAGAGTTCTCCGTCACAGAGTCCTACTTCAGCTGCAGGATCTCCGCAATGCAAAAAGGTATTACGACAGTAATAAGTATATCGTTATTGTGATATTTTTTTATCATTACAGGCTTTAAATTTTCTTCGCCGGGATGTAACTCATACGGATGAACCACAACCAGATATACCTAATCATGATGTGGATAAAAATGACCAAGAAGATTTAGTTGCGCGTTACATGT
Organism: Ecitoglossa quadriceps; assembly: GCA_027574925.1. Lineage (NCBI taxonomy): Eukaryota > Metazoa > Arthropoda > Insecta > Coleoptera > Staphylinidae > Ecitoglossa > Ecitoglossa quadriceps. Next base: position 2,307,754 of record JAODGC010000012.1, on the reverse strand, counting down.
CACAGACTCGTGACAGTGTTGATGATGCACTAGCTGCGTTTACTATGAATGCTCAATCAATTCCAAAAACTTCCAGTGAAACCGTTGAAACTAATACTCCTAAGAAATCGAACACTTCTCTGGCCAACGTAAGTTCCCCCAGTATTAGTATTACCATGGAGGAAAGTGTAATGACGGTTTTTGCCAATTTGAAGTTTATGCTTGATGATTTTCCACAAGAAGAACATGACTGTCTTGTCGAACAGATTACAGAGTTGCAGGGTACAGTTGTCGGGAGAAATTACAAGGGTATTCCTGATTACGCTGTAGTACAGATTACTAATCAAAGGCTGCAAATAACTGCATCAAATGTAGTCACTTATATTTGGATTACAGACTGTCTAGAGCAAAAAAGATTAATTACCGATTTGGAGTATTACCATTTGCCATGTCCAATTAGTTCCAATGCATTGAGGGGATTATGCATCACATTCAGTGGCGTTAAGAAATTTGAGAAAGAGTTCCTGTCGAATCTGATTGTGCAAATGGGGGGCGTTCAACAAGATTGGATGTCCCGACATACAGTCGAGGAAAAGAATACCTTGGCTACAACACATTTAATTTCAAATGAAGCAGCCGGAAAGAAGTACGTAGGTGCTTTGAAGTGGGGGTTGCCGGTTGTAGGGAAGGAATGGTTGCTTAAATGTTCAGAAGAGGGAATACGTGTAGCTGAAGACGAATTTTTAATTGGAGATGCTAAAAGTAATTATGAAACCTGTTGGATTAATTACTTGCTTGTTAACTTTAGAAATTTTAGATCATTTTAATTCTTCAATTGCACATAGTTCGTCCAAGTTACTGACACCTGCTAAACCCCAAGCAACTATAGTAACGCCTAACAGGAAACAAGGGCCAGAAAATATTGGGGGTACATTTTGTAATAGTAGTTTGTCGAGGAAAACATGTTTTCATTTCGTGTAAATTTTAAGGTTTTCAAACACCACCAAACCTGGGAATAGCCCCTTGTAGTCAAATAACACCAGTTAATGAAATTATGGATCGTGTTCGTAAAATGTGTGGAGGTATTGCAACTCCCGGCGGTAAACAAAACTCTCCGAAAACACCGAATACTAATAAGTCATACATGGATGTTACCACTCCTGATACTCCATATGGTGCTTGCTTCTTAAATCCACCGCCTCCAGAAGTTCGCAAATATTGGAAACATTGGGTGCAAAGCTTTCCATCCCCTGTGCGTAGCCCAGCAACGGTAAATATCTTCTGCTTAATTATATACTATTGAATAATTATTTTTGATTCCAATTAGCCTTTGACTGAAATTAAAAAAAAGTTTTGGTCGAAGATCAATCCTGAGCTCGTCGCTTCTAATCGTGACACTAAAAAAGGCCTTACCGGTTTGGAAAATATTGCTCCACAGGCACAAACTTATCACTTGCAGGAGGAAGAAAAATCCACATCTCAAAGTGCTTGTAATGACACAGAGGTAGGTGAATGATTATGATTAAATTTTATTCAAAGGAAATTACTGTGATTAACTCGTACAATTTTAGAACGCCATGAATGAAATAGTTTTGGGCCAATTGGACGAATTAGAGAACGCGATGTTATCACACGCAGGAAGCGCTAGGCGTCAATCAGTAAGACATATGGATACGGATTATCCGGGTGGAATGGTTCCTGAAAAGGAATCTCAGCCATTGACAGTAGGGTGGGATGAAAACATGGTATCCCACTGGTCAGCAGAGTCACCCACCAAAACAGTGAAAAACTTTATGATTTCTGGTGTAGATATGGATGAACGTGCAAACATTGTTAGCATATTAGATTCTTTGGGTGCAACAGTATCGGAGCTGAGCAATTATGATCCTGCTGCTACACATCTGTTATGTGAAAAACTTAACCGTAATGAGAAACTGCTTGCTTCATTAGCGAGTGGTTTATGGATTTTGCACACCTCGTATGTTACTGATTCTGCTGCTGCTGGAAAGTTGTTGAATGCAAGTTTACGCAAATGTTCCCGTATCAGATAATTTTAAGGATTTATTGTAGGAAGAAGATTATGAGTTTGGCAATCCTAAAGTTATGCAGAAATTTAGGTTGGACAATGAAGGAATGAAAAAGGCAGCAGCAGCACGGTACTGGAGGGAAGAAATCGCTCGACGGGGTTATGGAGCTTTTCATGATATTAGAGCGATTGTACACGCTAATAGGAAAGAACCAATGATAAGGGTTTTAGAAGCAGGTGGTGCAATGATTGTGGATGCTTGGTAATTAAGTTTGCTGATATAATGAGTATTCTTTTGATTTGTCAGTAATGTTTGTATTTTTAGCCCGCCATTTGACGATAATATTAGTGCTACTCACTGCTTTGTAGAGGTGAAGAATAATGATCTAACGCCGTATATTCCTTTAGCTCAACAAGGAATTCTGTGTGTAAATACTCTTTATGTTAATGATTTCTTGCAGAGAACAGGACAACACATTAATGAATTTATTATCACTGGATTTCAAAAGTATTATTCTTAAAATATTCAATTTTTACTATTATATTAATTTTTATTTTGAATGAAATGATAACTATCCATGACCATAAATGAAATTTAATTCTGTCAAAGTCGATCTCGATTAATCGCTCCTTAATTCGCTAATGTGTGGCATGAGTTTAAAACCATCTAAATCTGTGAACATGTGGTGGAAAATGGGTTCTAACCGGAAAATTTATAGACAGATAAATGCCAGATGCTTTGAAAAATTGTTATTAACCACGGGTACTTCTTTGTAAAACCAAATAGATGTTCTATCCAATGTCAAATTTGGTCTATTTCATAATTTTTGCTTCCCCTTTTCAATGGTGATGTTTTTCTTCAACACTCGTATTGAAGGTTAAGAATCGGTTAAGGTTAACTTCAATTTTCTAACATTTCTAATTAAGTTGAGGGACTAATTCAGTAATACTGGGAAATTGGTACTCGGGCTTCAATAAGATACCTAGCGTCAAAATAGTAGCACAAATAACTTTCCAACTGCAATAATTATATTTAACACAGGAATATATAAGGAACTCTTGGGCTAAATAATGAACTACTTACTGATTATTTTCCCTACCATACGCCTAATACCGTAATTTAATTTCGAAACATCTCTACTGCCTATTTTTTTTAGAATTATAAATCCAAAAATGATTGTTATTTTTTCACATGTACTTTCTTCCTATCCAAACAGGATATGACTTGACAAATTTGCAGGCCGCGCAAACGCTTCTCGGACAGATTTGTTGCTAACGTTAAGTTTTGGCGCTCATGAAAGACTTAGCCCATTGCAGGCCGCGCAACGCTTACAGGACAGCATTGCTTATTTTTCATTGCATACATTCATTCAAATTCCTGAAATTTATTCCATTCTATTTGAAATCTCTGAGTTGGAATAGATGACGTGAAACCGACGACAATGTCCGACAATCATCGATGTCGCTGGCGTCGGCGGCATTACAATTATGTGTTATAACCTGCTGTTGTAACGGTCGTTTTTGTAATTCTTGAAAATATAAATATTGTACATCATTGGAAATATTGCTTACAGGAAACGCCGGAAACATTTTTTTATATTCAAGTGTTTTATATTGTTTTATATACGTATAGTTTTTTGTTATCGACTGCAGAGTCAAATAAAATGGATCTTATAAACAAAGAGAATAATACTGGTGAGGAATTGAAATTTACAATAATAATTTATGTTTATTTACACATGCTTTCAGATACATTTACACGACCACGAAGAAAAGCTGCTGCTAGTGCTTCTGAATTAGTAAAAAAACAAGTTAATGTTTCCTTAAGGACTAAACTTCGTAGGGATGGAAACAAAATTGTTGAGTCCAATAATACTCATAATAATGAAGAATCAAATGAACTAGATCATGCACCCCACAACAATGTCTTCAGAGCAAGTAATGAAGACATAAAAAACATTCAACCATTAGCTGAAACTATTAATCTGGCTAATGGAAGTATTAGTGATCAGCAAAAATCAAGATATGCATTAACAGAACTGGTACCACAAAATATTAGTAAAACATCCAAGAGTTCTAAATCAATAAAGCAAAATAAACTCAAGAAAGGAAATAATAATATTCATCTAAAGGATGCAGGTAACCAACATTTAGACAATATTGAAATGCCACCACCTACACAATCAAAACGCCATGGTCACAGGAAGAAAATCAACACACAATCTACATATAATGATGAAATAAAAATAGTTGATTGTAATGACATCAATTTGATTCAAGAAGGTATCAAAACCATTTCGGTGGATGGGAATAAAATGCAAAGTTTGAAACATTTAGAACAAGTAATTGAAGAATTATCTGATTTGGAGTTGGTAAATGATAAATCTGCTTTTAAAATTCACACCACAATTAATCCTCCCAGGGATGATTTAATAATTGATTCTATAAAATCAAAACCTTCAGCACAAAAAAATAAAAAAAGAAATGCTAAAGTGGAAAGAAGAAATAAAAGGCTTGGAAAGACACAATCAAATAATAAAGTAGAAGTAAATAAAGAGAATCAAACAAATTTACAATCACTTATTGGAAATATATGTGATAATGCTCCAGCAAATCAGATATTTGAACAATTACAAACTCAAAACTATGAGAAATTGACCGAAATACATAACGATATCTCTAAAATTACTTCACTACGTTCAAATATTGCTGTGGAGAAACCAATGCTACAGAATGCTTTTTTTATTCAAATGAAAGATAAAGAACAAGAAGTTGCTGCACAGGATATGATGACAGATGATGATGCACCTAAAACTTTACCTGATACTCTTGATGGATCTTTGTTTAACAACTTAAATATTGCGAGTACCTCAGATAAGGCATATGAGTTATCAAAGGATGAAATATGTGATTCATTTTCTCAAGAATTATTAATTGAAGATTCATTGCTGTATGATGCAAAAGGAAGTCATGGGAGTTCAAAATTGCCTCAAGACATTTTGTGTGAAACTTATATTATTCAAAAACCTAAGGCTGACACAATGATTGATATTTCTAAAGCAAATCCAGACATGACTGTAGTAATCTCGAAGGCACATCCAAATATTACTATGGTTTTAGATGAGCCGCATATATTAGATAAAACAGTTACCATTTGTAAGCCTGCAATAACAGCGTATCCATCAGAATGTACAACTGAAGAGAAAACAAGGAAAATCCCTAAGGCTGTTATTACAACAATGAAGGTACCGATTCAAAATTCAAAGCAGAAAACAACTGCAACCAAAATTCAAGCTGTATGTATAAATATATTTGATATTTTTATTATCGTCGCATAAATTAATGTTAATAATTTAGATTGAAAATATGAAGAAAACTGGTTCAATGAACAAATCCACAACACAAGCGTCCAAGAGATTGAATCACGTGAAATCTGGTGTTTCACAAAAAAAATTTGAAACCGCAGCCCAGTTGAAGAAGGATCGACTTCAGCTTGAAATTGAAAAAAAACGTCATTTGCGTGAAGAGAAAGAACTTAAAGCAAAGCAACAACGCGCTGCTCTCGAAGAAGAAAAAAAGCGTAATTTAGAAACACATAAAATTAAGGAAGAAAGGGCCAAACAGGCTTTGTTAGAGAAGCAAGAAAAATTAATTAAGCAGCGTGAGGAAGCTGAAAAACGAAGGTTAAACGCAAAATTAAGGCATGAGGAGATCATGCGGGTTCGAGACTTAGAGCTGAAGGCTCATGACGAACAAACTCAAAAGGAACAACAAACAAATACACTTCCCGAAGAAAAAGAGCATTCACAATATTTACATGAACTAGAAGACATGGCGCAGAAACAGGCACAATATCCAACTTATATGACGCACAAAATACCACTCCTGCCCACTCCAGATTGTTATGATTCGGATGATGAGAATCGACGACAAGTTATATTACCACAGTGGTGTAGTAAAGGGAACTGTAACATATCGCTTGTATGCATGTCGTACTTAGAAAGGAGGATTAACAATACTCTCTTTTGCATCAAGCCAAGAACACCTGATCTTCGTGAGATATTTCCGAATGTGGAAGAAAAGAAACTTCGGCGCAAGTCAAGTGCAATTTGGAATAAACCTCCGAGATTTACTATGTTTGTTCCTATGGGAGATGATTTTTAGTTATATGATAACAGTATACATTAATTTACAATAAAAGTATTTATTCGACGTAAATAGCATCATAAGTTAGACTTTGATACAAGAGCCAATTTCAATAATAATTACTCATTTACTTCAAAATAGACTAGAGTATTAGGGAAGATAAGGCTTGTTATATCAAAATGGTCACAACTAAACACTTGCTACGTGTTTGTAGTTTGCACATAGTTTGTAAATGTGAAATCTGAGCAAGTACAGTCTAGTGATATTAGTTAATACATTTCTATTATAAATTTGGATGCTGTAGGCGCTACTTGAACGAAATTTTAAAACAAGCGCAGGTATACTATCTAGAATTCACGACACAAACTAATATTCATAGTTAATCAATTTAAAGTTATCTATGATAAATTTGTGTTGAAGGAAGTTATTTAAAAACTAACCTACACATGGCTCCCAAAAACTGGGATACACGAGATTTGATATACGGTGACATAGTTGTGGTAGCAGACTACACCAGATATATTTAGAATATTTTGTATTTAAAGTTGTGCATTATTTAGATTATTTATGTCGTTTGGAAAATATTCTTGTTGGCCAAAAAGTCCCCCACACGGGCTGTCTGTCCTTTTCTACTTTTGTCAGTCGGTTGGCTTCGTCGGCACAGTCATTTTTGTGACCAGTGGGTAGTCTGAGACGTCCGTTTAGTACCATCAACTCGTTGACTCGATGTTTATAAATAGAATTGTGCCTAACGCACAACTATTACTAGTGTAGCGAACGTGTTTTAGTTAAAGTATTGCAATATTTTGCAGAGTTAAATACAAACAATACTTGCTTTATCAATCCAACGAGCAACTCTAGTGATGTACCTCACAATGCAATGACCTAGTGAACATGCTAGGCGTTCACAAAACTGCAACATTTTAATAGTGATGTGAACGAATTAGCGTTGTTACATTTGGACCGAATAATGGAATCTGAGGACGGCGAATTAGACCCTCGCATTCAAGTCGAGTTGGAAAATCTTAATCGAGCGACTGATGAAATAAACAAGCTAGAAATTGAGTTAGATGTAAGTGAATAATGATTATGTATCCCTGTATCTTATTTGGCCCCATTCTATTGCATTTACAGGAGGCCAATACTACATTTAATATGTTACTCAATGAATCTACAAGAAGGCTTAAGTTGCTCTCTAAGAAGTTGGGTAGTTGTATAGAGAAAGCAAGACCATACTATGATAGTCTAGAAGTTTCTAAAAAGGCACAACATGAATGTCAGAAGGCAGCTGTTGCTTTTCAAAGGTCTAATGGTAAACCCACAAACACAGATTTGTGCTATGTTGAGATAACACCAATTTTATTGTAGAATTTCATGCAGCTGCAAAAGAGACTGTAGCACTTGCAGAACAACAGTTTATGGACAATCAACATGAGTGGCAGTTTGATAATGCCTGGCAGGAGATGCTTAATCACGCCACAATGAAGGTGAGTAATAATACAAGCAATTTTGCATTATTTGCCTGAATACACTTATAAATATTTAAACACCCACATCATGCAAATGTGAAATTTACATGCCCTTCTACACAATGCTATAATTGATTGACATACTAATGAAAGTAAAATCAGGCATTAAATGTCTTTACATTTGAGAGCATTTTAGGTAATGGATGCAGAAAATCAAAAGGCAGAAAATGGAAGGGAACATCAAAAACGAGCAATGCTATTTCAAGCTGCTGAACAAAAGGTACTAATCCAAATGTAAATCTTTTATTTGTTATTATATTGTTTTGATAGGTTCAACAACTAGAAGATAAACTAAGAAGACATATTATAAAATCGCGTCATTATTTTGATGAAAAGACATTGTGTCAAGAGCAGCTCACTACTCAGAAAGATCGTATTAATACGCTTAAGGATGAAATTGCCCAAGCCAAAGCATCTTATGCACAATCACTCAAAACCCTCGAACAAATCTCCAACGAAATTCATATGAAACGGAAAGGTATTTCAGAGAGCGAGTATCCGCCTGGTCCACGTGAACCTGGAGTTGGTGCTGAACTAGATGAACTACCAATTGGAACGCACCGTATCGATTGTCAACGGCAACTAAGTTTGCCTGACTTTAACATAGAATTGGACCGCTGTGAAGTACGTAGTATTGAATCATACAGCGAGACTGCTAGTTCAGCAGTAAGCGAAAAAGATGAAGCTGAAACTCTAGACGATCATGACGACATGGACGAGTTGAAGTTGAAGGTGAAAGAATTAGCGATCAGGCCAATTGATGGTGGTGAGGGTCGCAGCACTGATAATGTTTGGGAGAGTGAGTTAAAGAACACTGTAGACAAATTAGATCACATGATGATGCTGAAGGAATGTGAGCAACATCTGAAAAAGTTTAAAAAACAAGATCCTCTTGGAACAAACACTTGTAAAAGAGTGGATTCATGTGCTCCTCATGAGAAGTTTTAATGCAGTTTAATGATTAATGTTCAAAGTTTAAGTTAATGAAGTTATGTGCATTTAAGCACAAATAAATTTCCAGTGTATGTGATGCACGTTAATTTACATTATTTACGTTTGTTTTTTACTAATTTAATATGGCAATTCATGTACAAGCTACAGTTTAATTTAAGTTTAACTGCTATGCAGATATATAGAGCTTTACATGTTATGGAATTGTTTATCTAGATATATACTATGAAATGAGAATAAATATTCTATCGTTTATTGTCTTTTGACTTTATAACTTTCTAAAGTTACTACTTCCTGAATTTGACTCATACCATCATAAAGTATGTGTCAACATCACAATTCCTTTAATTCACAATCATTAATAAGCAATTTGTATTGTGTTTATTAAATTTTATTACAAATCTGCTTTCTCCATATCTCAGTGGGTAAGGACCGTATTGTAGCAGTGATAACAAAGCGAATATTCATTCAAATCCTGCTGGACGCACATCTAATGTATATACTCTCAATGAATCTAGTCCCAATAACTGCTAGTTTGGTAGTTGATGCCGTTTAAATAAATTTAATCTTTGACATCTAATTTTTTCAATGCGCTAGATTAGAAAATATGGTGCCTCGTCACCCTTGTAATGAGGTACTTTCCATCACGTGAGAATGCATTAAATATTTTAAATGTAGCCCCAAACCGCAAATTATATTTCCCAAATATATTTCTAATATATTTTCCAATATATTTTCCAAGAGAATAGAATGCGGTTTGCAAATGTGAAACCAGCGGCGTAGTTTACTGACGCTGCGTGTAGAGCCATCTAGTTCCTTCTTACGTGACTAAGCAATGACCCTTGTTCCAACCTCAAACATGACGTTGGCTAGTTATTTTTAGAACGAAACACGCAGGCAAAATTCATCCCACATACCGCACCAGCGCACTGCACATTTTCTACTTGGCGGTCGGTACGTTTAGACGTGTTCCGCGGGGACGGCGGCGTTAGCTCGGGATCACAGAGTAATTAAATTTTGTGTTGCAGGCAGACACCAACCAAGTAAAACTGGATAAACGGCAGCAAGCCAGGTTTCTCTAGGACGGATTTTTTGTTTTTGCAGTACAGTAAGTACAACTTTCATTCTAAGTATTCTTTGGGTGGAGAGTAGAGCACAAGTTGCGCTGGCAGTTCTGAAGGCATCGGCAGGCGGCGGACGCATGGTAATTGACACGTCGACTGCGTGCTTCATGTAGCATGCAACTTCACTACGACAGAACTGTATCTCAAAATCAAACATTTTCGCTACTAAATGAATTGATCACACAATAAAACTATAGTCCATTGAATATATGTGTCAAAAAACGAACCATATGTTGTTCACCTTTTTATGCTGATAAACAAGTGAGGTGAAGGTGCCACATAGACATATGTCCATCACAGCAATTATTATCTCAATCATTGATGAGTTGACAATTATCAACATTTGGTAAAAAACATTGTAGGGTTTAAATAAGTTTTCTGCTACATCATGGGAAATGGGTTGTTTTTGATGTGCTGGACCGCTCGTGCACACTTGCTGCATGCGCAAAATGATAACGCATTTTTAACTTTAATTGCAGTGTTACTGTAACGACTTTGGCGCGACTCAGGACATCCCAAAATGCAGCAAGCAGTGATTGAAGAGGCAGCGGCCTTTGAGCCCTCTGTTCGTAGTTACGATGACTTATTCCCAGCTCTACCAGAATCAGCTCCAACCCAGCAGAACAGCACTGCCTGGGTTAATGCTGGTCAAAACAACAAAATGAAAGTGGGTTCATCTGTTGTGACCCAAGTGTTTCGGTTAGTTGGAATTATAATATTCATTATTCCAAAGGTGTAATTTGCTGATTGCTTCTAGTGTACCCTATGAAGAACGCAAATTAGACAGTGATAAGTTTGGAGAAAATGAATCCAAACACTTATGTACCAACATTATGAAAGAGACCGGCGCTCATTTGGAAATTTCGACTGGGAAAGATCTTTCTCTCACTTTCCTTGTCAGCGGCAAGCAACATGATGTGCTCGAAGCGCGTCGTAAAATTCTTTCCAACTTTCAGACGCAGGCCAGCAGGCAGATAAGCATTCCAAAAGATCACCATCGGTGGATTCTTGGTAAGAAAGGAGACCGCCTGAAAGAGTTGGAGAAGTCGACGGCGACGAAGATTACAGTGCCCGCAATGAATAATCCGTCTGAAATCATTGAGATTGTTGGACCCAAGGAAGGTATTGAGAAGGCAGAGCACGAAATTCGTATTACGTCCGATGAACAATCTAAGAAGGCCTTCGAACGCATTATTGTGCCTAAAATTTTCCATCCGTTCATTGTTGGTGCATTTAATGAGAAACTAAACGCCATGATTGCCGAAACTGGTGCGCGTATCAATGTTCCACCGCCATCTGTGATGAAAGATGAAATTGTTATCGCAGGGGATAAGGATGGTGTTGCAGCAGCGAAGAGCAAAATTGAGGCAATTCATAATCAAATGCAGAAGTGTTGTAGTACCGTGCAGGTGGAAGTACCTAAGGTACAGCATAAGTATGTAATTGGTCCACGTGGTGTTACGATTGCAGAAATTTTGAAAGAGACTGAAGTGAGCGTAGAAATGCCTCCAAGCGATTCTACAGATATTACTATTACACTTCGAGGACCCCATGCTAATCTTGGTCAAGCATTGAGTAAAGTTTACGAGAAAGCTAATTCTGTTCGTACAAGTGACGTACACGCGCCTTCCTGGATTCATAAATACATTATTGGACGCAAGGGTGTTGGAATCAGGGAAATTACTAGTAATCTTCCTAAAGTGCATGTTGAGTTCAACAACAAAGAGAACAAGATCAAAATTGAGGGGCCACCGGAGGAAGTGGACAAGGCATTTGATAAGCTTGATGCTATTGCCAAGGAATACATTAGTAACTACATTTTCTTTGATATGACTGTTGATCCAAAATTCTACAAGCATATTATTGGAAAGTCAGGCACGAATGTTAATCGAATCAAGGATGAAACTGGAGTTGGTATTAATATTGATGAAAATGGCCAAATCCACATTGAAGGTACAAAGGAAGGAGTGCAAAAAGCTCAGAATGAACTGGAGGAGATGGTTAAGAAACTAGAAAACGAGAAAGAGCGTGATATCATCATTGAACAGCGTCATTACAAGACCATCATTGGCCAGAAGGGTGATAATATCAAGGAGATTCGTGACATGTTCAATCAGGTGCAAATTACTTTCCCTGGACCGTCGGATAAGCGCGATATTGTCAAGCTGCGTGGACCTAAAACCGATGTGGATCAATGCTACAAACATCTCCAGAAAGTAGTGAAGGAACTCAGTGAGTCATCATATCAAATTGAAGTACCCATCTACAAACAGTTCCACAAGTATATCATCGGCAAAGGCGGCGCGAATATTCGTAAGATTCGCGAAGAAACTCAAACCAAGATTGACTTGCCATCTGAAGGGGATAACAATGATGTTATCACAATTACGGGCAAGAAGGAAAACGTTGAAGAGGCTAGGGAAAAGATTCGTATGATTGAGGGGGAACTGGAAAACATTGTAACAGATGAAATCAGCATTGATCCTAAATATTTTAATTCTCTCATTGGAGCGCGAGGAAAATTGATTCAGTCCGTAATGGTGGATTGCGGAGGAGTGGCAATTAAATTTCCTTCTCCGGAGAGCAAGAGTGACAGAGTTTCGATACGTGGACCTAAAGATGACGTGGATCGTGCCAAACAACAGTTGCAGGATTTGGTTAAAGAAAGGCAACTGTGTAGCTTTTCTGAGGAAGTATGTACATCAAGGCTAGTTGATGCAGTGTATGCGAATTAATACCTCCTTCTTGATAGGTTCGTGCCAAAGCTCAACATCACAAGTTCCTTATTGGCAAGAATGGAGGCAACATCAAGAAAATCCGGGATTCCACTGGAGCGCGTGTTGTTTTTCCTTCAAACCAAGATGAAGATCGTGAGTTAATCACTATTATTGGCAAAAAGGAAGCCGTCCTTGAAGCTAAAGCTCAACTTGAAGCCACCATTAAAGAAATCGTAAGTGATTTCTATTCACTTGCACAATTATGATTGATATTTGCCATATTGCTATGTTTTATAGGACAACATTATTGAAGACGAAATGACTGTTGATCCTCGTCACCACAAACACTTTGTCGCGAGGCGTGGTGAAATTTTACACAGAATTATGGATGAATGCGGTGGGGTGTCCATCAGTTTTCCACGTTCCGGTGTTCAGAGTGACAAGGTTACACTGAAAGGTTCTAAGGACTGTATTGAGGCTGCGAAAACTCGCATCAATGAACAAGTCGCTGATTTGGAAGCTCAAGTTACGATTGAATGCATAATTCCACAGAATATGCATCGTACTGTAATGGGATCGAAGGGATACAAGGTACAGGGCATCACTTCTGAATTTGATGTCAAAATTAAATTCCCCGACAAGAACAATACTGAGGAGTACGTCAACAGTGATGGTCAGATTAACGGTGATACTAATGACGAACCGGTACGGCATTGTGATGTGATACGTATCACTGGTCGCATCGAAAACTGTATGAAAGCGAAACAAGCTCTAATAGATCTCAAACCCATTACAATCGATGTCGATGTGCCAATGGAATTGCATCGATCGATTATTGGTAAAAGTGGTCGTGATGTGCGTGTTCTTATGGATGAACACGACGTCCACATTGTTCTTTCTCCCGCCGAACAGAAAGAAGATAAGATTAAAATCACAGGTACACCAGCAAATTGCGAAAGCGCAAGATTGGCGGTGCTCGACCGCGTGAAAGTTATCGAGGCTGAACGCGCAGATCGCGAACTTAAGAGCTTTGCTCTGCAGATTGAAGTAAATCCCGATTTTCACCCAAAGATTATTGGAAAGAAGGGTGCTATCATTTCGAAGATTCGTGCAGATCACGATGTGCAAATTAACTTTCCAAAGCGTGGCGATCCGGAGGAGCACATTATCACAATCACTGGGTACGAAGACGCAACACAGAAGGCTCGAGATGATATCATGAAAATTGTGAACGAACTCAATGACATGGTCAAGGACGAAATACACATTGACTCGAAAGTCCACTCGAGACTTATTGGTGCTCGTGGTCGCAATATTCGTAAAATTATGGATGATTTCAAAGTCGATGTCAAGTTTTCTCGCAATGAGGATACTGACCCCAATCTAGTTACAATCACCGGCTCTGCTGATAATGTAGCTGATGCCAAGGATCACTTGCTCAACTTAGAGGAGGAATACGTAAATTAAATTTTTTAGAAAAGAGTAATGACGAAGGAAGGGTTGATTTTCTGTTTCTTTTCCAGTTGCAAGATTTTACCGATCAAGAAATGCTCAACAGTTATCGCGCTCCTTCCAATGCACACTTCACTGACTCACCCACACGTGGTGGAAACAATGGATTTGTAGTTGCTGGCGGTCCGTGGGAACAACAAGCCCCGAACACTGAAAGTGTTACCGAGTTTCCATCATTTGGCAGGCGCACAACCGAACCTCCACAGGTATCGCCCATCTCAGGAGCCTGGGGCAATCGCCGCTAAATTATATCGAATTAACACCACTCAGTCCACTTGCAATTTGACAACACCGTTTGGTCGAAAAGTAACAGTCAACCAAGTTTATGAAAGATACTCAGAAGTAACTACAAGACGGACTCCACTGCCAATTTTACGAAAATTATTTTAGAATATACAGAATCATGGACTGAGTGCTCTTTTATATGAATACGGTATGGTAACACATCTTTGAAGCTAACCTATTCACTAGGTGTAGGTCCCCTAGAGATTTACTAGTAAACGAAACACGATTGAAAAAATGTAACGACAACCTCTTCCTCACTATTTGCTGCATTATTGATAGGCAGGCCTGGCATACGACAACGGACACTGACTTTAACGGATCTGAATTCAAACACGACGCATTTCGAAAAGTAAATAAAAACTGATTTATATATTAATATATAAAAGACGAAAACAAAAAATGAGAAGAAGTTATGATGGCAAATCGCTCCCTATTTGCCATCAAGTATATTTCATTTATGTAAGCATACGTTGAGACGTGTTTTGAGCGGTGGCACGTTTCCGGCGGCCTATTGAACAATGGCTCTAAAATAAAATCAACGTAAACAGCTAATTTGCAACAAAATTCACTGAAACGATGAAAATGCAAACGGACAGTCGAACCGGCGGTTATTTTAGTTAAACGTGTACAATTATTTTTGTGTACATTTCATTTCTTTTAGTTTGTGTTATCAGCTTAAAGATATAATCGTTCTTTATTAGTTTATGATACAAATGAATGATATATTGTACCTATATGAGAGATATAGTTTAAATGTCCATGTGGCTACCATATATTATCGGTTTTAATTATAAGTTGTTTATTGATTATATGAGCTACTTTATCAAGTTACTTTCATATCAATTCCTGATTTATTTTATTTTTATATCTAATAAGCATTTCAACCTGGTATAAATGATGAAACTTATAACATTGTTACAACTTTGCTGCAGATTTGAAGCAGCGATGCCGCGTAAATCGACTTGTAATATATTCACTGTCTAGAGACGGCAACGTGTTAGTTCTTTTCGCTGATTTGGAAAACTTATGTTGGAGGTTTCAGTCCAAGGCTATCCGAGCTTGTGTTGAAGAAGTGAGGAGAATATTGAACAATGGAGGATGTCGCACACGATGAAACGAAAATGAAATTCGCTGATTGTGATAAATGAACATGTTTACGATGAAACAAATTCGACGTTTATTGATGCTGCACTATATAAACTAAATACCTTGTAATGAAATTGAGTCGAGCATCAAAAGATATTAAAATCGGATTGATATATAATAGGCAAGACGGTGAAAATGCTCATTTTCGTTTAGTGGGTCTTTTGTAAGTCACGGACTGTGTCATAAATGATCATTTTTTAAAATAAAACAATACATTCTGTAAGGACTTTGGTGGCCTGAATTTTCATGTGGAAATGACAGTAAAGCTTTCTTTATTGTGGTATTTTTACAATATGCGAAATGAACTTAATTATTATCGACATTTTTTTAATTCGGCTGAATGTAGTTCTCTCGTTATTTTTGCACATATGCGACTAAAGTTTCAATGTGAAAAGTGGTAATACTTTGAACTGTTGTAAAAATATATAAATAAAATCAACCAAACACTTTTATTGATTAGGATTATCTAGGTATTATATCCTAATATTAAAGCTATAATTTTGGGCGTTTTGGACCTTGTTTAAGATTGTTGGATAAAATTATTTAAAATAGTGGGCCTCAAATTCGCTATCCATCCTATCTATCACTAAAAACGAACATTGCCGAACAATAATAATAACCTTCGAAAATGTTTGTCTTTTTGACGTTGACGGTTGCGGGATCTCCGCACAGTATCTTGTCGCGCTTACCTGGACTTGTAAGCAAATATCATTTTTTTAGTTGTCACCTCAATAAACATATAGTAATAATAACTATTTAATTTCTGTTAAAGTATCACGTGGAAAATGGCCCGCGAAATTAACATGCTACGTATTGTGAAAGGTTGTTTCGGACAGGTATGTGAGATTCCGCAAATGTTATATAACATTATCCGCTATCATATGTTACAGATTGTAACTATGTATTATTGTTACACAGATCAGAAGGTTTAGCTCCTCTGCTGCATTGCAAAAGGAAGCCAGTCCTCGCATCAAGACTTTTGCAATTTATAGATGGAATCCAGATGAACCTAACAGGAAACCTTTTATGCAAGAGTACAAGGTGGATCTTAACACCTGTGCTCCTATGGTACTTGATGCTTTGATTAGAATCAAGGACTATATGGATCCCACTCTCACATTCAGAAGATCCTGTCGGGAGGGAATTTGTGGGTCATGTGCTATGAACATTGGAGGTGTTAACACTTTAGCTTGTATCAGGTAAAGTAAATTATCATCACATTAATTATTTCCAAGTGGGTGGAATGAAGGCAGGATATATTGGACAAATATAAAATGTTCATGGCATTAGATATTCATTTTTAAAATTACTCTAATGGAACCACCTCAATAGCAAGCACACCTGGCAACACACTGACACCTTAGTTGGGAGCATTGTAGTTAAAACCAAAGGAAGGTCTGTATCCGCCCAAATGAACGGTCCACCTGCCAGGCAGCCAGAGTGGTGGGAAGTTGAGTACGGTGTCGGTCTACGCCCGACATGGGTAACAATACGCTCGCAATCACACACAACGAAACCGATGATTACTCTATAAAGGAGAGGTGCCAAGCCTAATTTGATTTTAGTGGAGCATAGTCATCTAACGTTTGGAAGCAAATGCAATTTGTATGATTGAGGGATGGATCTTATTTGCTCATGAATTAAAATTAAATTTTTGGTAACAAATTATGATAACTTGACTTTTATCATTGTTTGAAACCAGTACTACCAAGAATTAAATTTTAATACACTTGTAATATTATGATATAGTTAAATTGCAATATATAAGCATTAATTGCATTCCACATTTTTTTCCTTGCAGTAAAATTGATACTAACTTAAGTAAGAAGTCGTACATCTATCCTCTACCTCACATGTATGTCATTAAGGATTTGGTTCCGGACATGAATCATTTCTATAGGCAGTACAAAACAATTAAACCATGGCTTCAACGCAGGTAATCACCAACATCTTCACATATTACATACCATATTTCAATCACTATTGATATACAAGGTTAACACTATTTTCAATTGTAATAGAAATGAACCAAAAGTAGGCGAAGAACAATACTTACAAAGCGTTGAAGATCGTGAGAAAATTGACGGACTCTATGAGTGCATCCTGTGTGCATGCTGTTCTACATCTTGCCCCAGTTACTGGTGGAACAGTGACCGCTACTTGGGCCCAGCTGTACTCATGCAAGCGTACAGGTGGATGATCGATTCTAGAGATGAATTGACACCTGAACGTCTTGAGATGATGAAGGACACGCATTCAGTCTTCAGGTGTCACACCATTATGAACTGCACGAAGACTTGCCCAAAAGTATGTTAATATGAATTAAATTAACTTGCTGGATAACTTGTGACCTTTCACTTTAGGGTTTGAACCCAGCACGTGCAATTGCGCACATCAAAATGCTTTTGAGTGGATTGGAATCCAAGAAGAAACCAATGATGAATTCTACAGGTTTACACGGACAGTAAAAACAACACACCACGGCCAAACGTCTTAAATTCAAACGATGAAAATCTCTTTTAGATCATATTTAAATTCCAGTTGTGCATCATATACACACAGCCTATGTCATTTTTTGTCCAATGCAATGTTGAACAAGTTAACCAATCATTATATTTATACACTTATTTATTGTGCGCGTAATTATTTTACAAGCGCCATAGAAAATCTTAGGGAGGGCGTCTATGTCCCACGAGCGCACCAAAGTCAATCCAAAATAATGCGTTGAATCAATCTACGTAAGAGTTTGTGACAACGTGTGCCATTGTATCAGTATTTGTGATGGTTGTTGGTTTAATTAAATCTACGTTTGCATATATTTTCTTGCAAGGGCACGCAATTGATTTGCAACAATACCTCGCCCCCTCTGTTTTTTGTTGCTTTTTGTATACATATGTGCTGGAAACATAAATAAATTTGGTTGTGGATTAAATTACAAATGTTAACATTATTTTTATTGGGTTAATGTAAACGATAAGTCATGCAAAAATATTTCCCAGATTGCATTTATTTAACTGTTGAGCTCTGCTATTTGTACTTCAATATAAGTAATCATGTAATACACTTCACGTGGATGACAATTAAATATTGCTACACTGTGCAACTTGGCCCAGCTCCATAGCTAAGTTGGTAACGCGTTTGACTGAGGCAACGCACCGAATATTCGGCGGATACGGGTTGGAATCCTGCTAGGAATATTTCCAATAATATATATATTCTCACAGTGTGCAGTCCCAAAAATTAACTGCTTATAGCCATGGTAGTTAATGCAATATAATGAAGTGGAGGACGAGTAGGGCATCGGTATCTAGCATGGCTAACAGTACACTCCAAATAATAATAACTGTGTAACTTGTTCTAGCTTGATATTTCGGCAAAAACAAACTTGAATCAATACTACCAATTGAGATGATGAAAATCCTTTTAACCAACGGTTGCCAATGGAATTTTACAGGTACTTTTGAGGAGAATTCTTTAAATGAAAAATTGTTATAGGTCACCCTTAATACATATACAGTTTTTTTCCATAAAGTGTCACAAACGAGATGTTGAAAAACAATTGCAATAATTAAGTAGGTTGAATACTAATCAAAGGTAATTATACACACTATTAGCGACTAAAATTTCATATTGTGATTTATTCAACCCAAGACATCTAATAATAACAGTTTAAAGTGTTTAAGGCAGTGGTTCCCAACCTTAGAAGACTATGACTAAATGAAACAACAAATTAAGCTTTTTCCCTCCACGCCTATGTAGTAATTTTTACAAGTTACATCTTCATTCTTCCCCAGGGAGGATTCCTTCCAAGTTGGAAAAGGCTGCTTTAATTAATTCAAATTAATTTAAAGTTCAGTATACTGCACAAGATGCACATTATTAATTAAGGACTGCAGGCCCGAATGTCATTCATTCTGCGCACCGCGTGGAAACTCTTGTTAAGTCCTTGTTCACATTGTTTTCATAAATTGCGCACATGCAATGTTCTTACCGCACCGGTAGAATCGCATTGATTACGCTTATTGACGAGTACTGCGTCGCCCCACGAGTGAGGAGCAGGAGGCATGCAGTGCCGCGCACAATTCGAACTCGTTCGCATGACGCATGTATCAATCTATCCACGGCGCACCAACAACACTTCGGCGCGGTGCCCGAATTCATCACTTTCGGATCAGTTTGCGCGACGTTAAAACGCATTTATTAATCGTAAATCTAAATACCGGCTATTTAGCCGGCTATAACGAACAAGAAGAAAGCTGGCGCGCATTTCAACGGTGCTTTGTTGACTTTCAAAAGTTGCGTCTCCACCAGGATAACAAGATGAGCAACGGTGCCTGCTGTGTGGATGTCATGAGCGGATCTTTGAGAGTTCGCAATGGTAACATTTGTTCGGCAACCTACGAATACTGCAAGGCGACTGAGGTGCGCTCCTGCCCTAGTGTCATGTCACCAACCACCAAAAGATTGCTACCACCGAATACGGAAACTGTCCAGACGAAGCCATTTCCTATTCGAGGTAAGCTTCGCCATAGATTTATATGTGATTACATGAATGTAGTATATAGTACAAAACTATTAGAAGATCCCATTGCGTGAGAGACATTGCGTGAATTGTATTATCAGAATCTATAATTAGTAACAATTAGTTGTAAAACTTTAGTATTGGAGCGCGAACATTAACCTACCACGCGGTGGCAACGTGATCCATGCAAATTTTCAATGTCGATAAACATTGCAAGCAGAAACTGCCGCAGGAATGCCAATTACGCCT
Source organism: Ecitoglossa quadriceps (assembly GCA_027574925.1). Classification (NCBI taxonomy): domain Eukaryota; kingdom Metazoa; phylum Arthropoda; class Insecta; order Coleoptera; family Staphylinidae; genus Ecitoglossa; species Ecitoglossa quadriceps. The sequence continues at coordinate 2,287,568 of JAODGC010000012.1, read as the reverse complement.
CAAACGCCCTTTTTATTCGTCATAAACGCTGACATTTATGCAACTCCAGTAACACG